>APFE030044853.1:192960-230602 GCA_000404065.3 Pinus taeda | reverse complement strand
TAAACAGGAACGCAACAAATTACAGAGATAACCATATACACAAATATGCAGCGGAAATAATACTTCATTTCATTAATGGAAAATACTGAAATATGCTTACAATCAGAAAATGGAAATAAACTAGCTAGGGCGATGGTAGCTTATCTCTGAGAAGAGATGTGTTGGCTACATGCCTCTGAACTGACTTACAATGAGGCTCGAAGGCCTATTTATTGTTGAGAAACAATGAAAAACCCTTAGCATTCCAAAACCTAACCCTAGGAGATGAAACGCCAAACTGTGGGCCCCGTTTGGGGGTAAGTTGGTACATCAACTTCCCGGGGTCGTAACTTTAGCATATGATCTCTGTTTGACACGTACAATAGCTCATTAGAAAGATCTATTCGAGCACTATCATTTTTGGAACAGGCAACATCGATCCATTCCACGGACCCATGTTTCCCCCGGATTCCCGAAAAAAAACGTCGTTTAGGGCCTCAAAACGGCTCCGGAAATTCAGGACCCGAAAAACTGCTAAAAATAGTAAGTTGTGGTACAATTAAGGAAACTGAAAATGTTGAGAAAGACAATGGTGGGGGTCCAGGTGGACTTGGCAGGTGGCCACCAATATCCACCTAGATCATCGAGTTGATAATTAATGTCTATGTGATTAGTTGTTTTTATTAAGCAATTTCATATGTATGAACCTCCAAGAGAAGAAGAAACGATGTGATGTGATGTGTGTCCAAATAAGGTGTCATGATGATTTGTTTATAGGTGTTGGAGGAGACCCAATTTGTTTTGAAGTCGACCTGAAATTTTATGCAGTTTTAGTTTTTCACATAAAAAAATTAGTTTTCCCTTATCTAAATTAAATTCTTCCAAGGGCTATGAGGGGTCTTTCTTGATGAGAAAGGGTGTCTAAAGGAGGGAATTTGTCCCTGAGTTGACAAATTAACAAATAGTATGGTTTTGAGGATCTAATTGAACTCCTCTACCATCGATAAATAAGGGTGTCCAAAGGAGGGAATTTGTCCCTGAGCTGCAAAATTAGCAACTAGTAGGGTTTGGAGGATCTAATTGATCTCCTCTACCATCGATTATGGTTTTTTATTCTTCTATGAGATGAGATGAGATGAAATATGATGAGACATTCGCAATGAGACTTATGATGCAGATGGAAATTCCTCCCTAAATAAGATGTAGTGTTGAAATTTGGGTAGCTTCGAGATGAATTTCCCCAAAGGGAAACCCAACTACCCCAAGGAAAAATGCAAAAGCCCCAAAGAAGAACTCAAATTGTATAAATGAAATTATTATTAATATGTGGGAAAACAATGATTAAAGTGGAATATATTTAAGTATTACTTTGAGCAAAAATTCAAATTCATGTGATTCTCTCCAAAATCCAAAGTTGACCTCACAAAAAGGAACCCCATCAATTATTATAAATCCAAATCAATTCAAGCTCATTAAGCATATATTCAATTTGAGACATATTTGTGGCTATTTATATATGGCTTGTATTAAACTTGAGAAGCTCACATCTATTCATTGATGGTTTGCACATTCTGTCTGAGGCTCGATGACTAGTATATGGCTCATGTTATACTTCAAGGTTCATATTATATTGTTTGTTCTATGTGGCTCACTATTTCTATTGCACAAGACTTTCACAGTAATAACATGCAATTGCATAACGTTATATGGCTCACATTCATGACTATGGTTCACATAATATTAAGTGACATGGCACTCTAGCTCAAGATATTAAACAATGGCATCACATACACTGGCTTGATCTATTATATTGTAGCATCACTTTATCTAAGGTGGCATCGCTATATTCACTGTGGCTCACTCTCATTGCAACAACTCATATTTCAAAGGCATCATCACGATACACGACATCACATTACATCTTGACATAACAACACTAATCTCTGTGTCTTGGCATCACAACACTATAATATCTATGCATGTGGCATTGTATAGGATATTTCTATATGGCTCGTTCTTGACATCGCTTGACTTTGTATTTGCACTTTATACTTTGAGGCATTGCACATGATACTTTGTGTGGTATTCTCATTATAGTGGCATTTCCTATACTATTTAACTCGGTATATAACTTTGTGGCTTGCATCATATACTTTATGGCTCTCTCTTATATTTTTTTGGTTCGTATGGATTGATTTTGTTCATCTATGTAGTTCCTCGATTGCTATATATTCTATGTGGTTTGCATGCATTACAATGGCTTGTTCAATATGACTGTGATCTATATGATTATAAGTCATGACAACAATCTTCATTATAGTGACCTTATTCTATGTATAGGAATTAAGGATATATGACATGTATAGTGATGGGTAGATCAACAATATGATATGGCAACGTTAAGGCAGTAATTATATATACATAGCAGTGTCCCCTTATATGAATGTAACCTAGTCATAACACAATAATCTTGAGACATTGATAGTAAGTCAGTAATATTTTGATAGGACAATGAATGTTGAAATGGCAGTGACCTCGTTATTATGTTATATGATGACAATGATCTAAAGTGACCTTACCCTTGATACATGATGACAAGTTCATGATGAATAATGTATAACAATGACCTTGGTGACTGTGACGATGGTGACTCTGATGTATACCCTTGTTTATGGCAATATGTTACAGTGCCTCTATGTTAGTTGGGATAGTGTATACGATAGAATGGCAAGGTAGTCTATGACCATGATGTACATGGTTGTGCCCTCATGTCTATGATGTATACAATGATCTTATACTTGACAAAGACAGATGACAGTGATATGGTAGCAACTCTCTTAGACTCATTTGACTATCATAGGTCATATTGTTCAGTTCACAAACAAAGTTGTGAACTGACTTGGAATGGCCTGAGGAGGCCTAATGTAATCAATGTATCTCATTATGTGCTTTGTATCTCAATTGGACATTTGATGAATGTCTAATAGAAGAATAATTTGGTTGGGTTTTCCCCCTTTTGGGGTTCCCCCCTTGTCTCTGACCTAACTCCTAGTGTCTTTATAGTGCACACTTTTCTTCTACTGTTATTTAATGTTTTGTTGCATTGTTGATGTTATTGTTCTCTCTACATAATTGCTAATGATTTTATGATGTTAAGGGGTGAATGTAATGTAAATATGTTGAAAAGCTTATAAATGCAATTATCTTTAGCCCATAACAATTGTTGGGCAACTAATTTTTCATTATTATTATCTCATTAGTACATTCATTTCATATTTTTCTACCACTCCTTTATCACTCCATTTACCATAATTTCTCGTAAAATACCATATCATGCTTAATTATGCTTTTGTGGTTTAATAATGTTTATTTTCCTTTATTTTTAATATATTAAAGCTTATTATGCATGATTTTTCCAATGATGGTTCATGAAGATGATTTTTTATAAAAATACTCTTGATTTCAGCCTCCAAATTCTCTTCAAGATTTGTAAATTTGAGCTCCAACACATGGTCAAACATTCCAACTCAGAAATTTATTGGATAAGATGTGATGATTTTGTGTTGGATTTTATGGGAAAATGAGGAGGAATTTGGAATTTCTGCGACATGGGTTTTGTGCAGAATAGACCAATTTAGTTTGTTACAATTTTTTTTTCCAAAATTCGATATAGATTGAGAGAAATACATTGTTATTTAAAGATGATTTTCCTAGATTTGTTGTTGCAGTCGTTTCCTAAATTTTCCCCAATTGCAAAACCAAATTCTTGCTCCAACCGATTGATGATGGAGAGATATTTCAGATCTAATCTTATTGATTGATTTTTTTATTTTTTTTTTTTATTTTTTTTTTTTTAGAGAAAAAAAGCGAACTTTTTTATATATAAAATAGATAAAAAGTCACAAGCAGATGCATAGCATTCAGTTGCTGTGAGGATTTTCCTTCAACAGACCCAAAGAAAAATAAAGCTTCTCTGAAACTAGCCATATTCATCAACAATTTGCAGTCCCCCTGTTCCTGAGACAGGTTTTTCCCCTTTGCGGTCCAAAAATCGATGTCTCAGTCTTCTTGTTTTCAAAACCAAGTCTTTGATCGACAGTTCATGATTTTCGTGGGCCTCCTTAAAAGGAAAACAACCCACCAACAAAAAACGCCCGAAACTCTTGGGCAGATTGCTCATACGGTCCAGCAAAAAATTGTCCATTACAAATAGTAAAAGAGATACATGCGGCTACATATAAAAAGAGAAATAAAACATCAACAGAAATATGGAGAACTTTTAAGCATAGGGAGGAAGATCCGACACACAGATCTGTTCATGGATTTTTTTCAGTCAATTTCCAAATGCCCACAGCTTGCTGCAGACCATCTTTAGAAAGATTGTCCGCTGCTTCATTTCGGCCCCTGTAGATATGTTCAATTGAAAAAACATTAAAGGACTGTTTTAAGATCATGATCTCTTCTAGAAGCGGCCTCAACATATAATTAAGACATCTACTGTTACCATTTACCCACTTCACTACATTCAAAGAGTCCCCAAAGATCTGAATTGCGAAGATGTGTCTGTGGATAAGCCAACAGAGGAGAAGTTTTAGGGCTGATAGTTCAGCAAAATTATTTTATCCGGATCCAATGCCCACTGAAGCCATTAAAGAGTGCGATTCGTTTAAATGACTGATTATCCCTGCCCCTGCTGAATTGTTTTGTGAAGCCCCATCAAAGTAAGCCCACGGAATACATGATCTTATTTGTTCCTCCCTGCTCTGAGACTTTTTCCTTGTATCCTCTGGATCAGGAATACTAGAAAGAATGGCTGAGCTTTGAATGGCGATAGCTTCTGCTGGGAGAGTTTTGTCATTGAAAATGCTTCTGTTCCTGGAAATCCAGACTCCCCAGCAAATGATGGGAGGGAGATTCCTCATATTCCCCTTTGAACGATGGCTCCACCACTGCTCCCAAGCAGCCAAGATGGTTCCCCCCTCCCAACATAGCTGTTTCTTCAGTAATTTTTGTACCTCTTCCCACACCTTTTTAGTGAAAGGGCATCCCAAGAAAAGATGGAAGATGGTCTCCGAATCATTTTTACATAGTGGACATCATCCAGGCCCTTGTTTAAATCTTGCTTGGAGAACGTCCCAGGTTGGGATCTTCTTTTTCAGCACACACCAAAAAAACATCCTGGCTTTTTTAGGACATTTTAATTTCCACAGAGGTTTTGCCCACCAACCTGGATCTTCCCATCCTTTTTTCGACATTAAGAAGTTGTAACCTGCTTTCGGGGAATAAGATCCTGAATCAGCATGGGCCTAGACCAACTGGTCAGGTCTATTTCTTAGTCTTACATTTGATCTTGATAGTTCCTTAACAAAAGTATGCCACTCATTCCACCATAAGGGACTAATTTCAAGGTCTTCTCCTGATTTCCAAGCTTGCCCCCATATAGAAGACTGCCCTATTTTCTCAATCTTATGTAAATGAACTATACATTTAGAATCCAGATGTCTAATGAGTCCTGGGGACAGAGCGAAGAGATCATTGCATCCCACCCAGGGATCCCTGCCTATTCTCACATTTTCCCCGTTCCCTACTTGCCATGCCAGACCTTGCTCTATGACTTTAAATGCTTCAGTGGTAGCCTTCCAGATCACTGAAACATTTCTTCCTTTCTTATTTTGGTTACGGATCCATTCTTCCAGAGGAACTGGATCTATATACTTACGCTTCACTACTCTAGTCCACAAATTCTCATAGTTAATGAGTCTCCAACCGGATTTGGCTACCAAGGAAACACTGAAATCATAGAGATTATTTATACCCCAGCCACCCCAGTCTTTTGGCCTAGCTATCTTATCCCAGACTACCTAAGGAAGAACAGATTCCTCCTTTGACCCGGACCAAAGAAATCTATTGCAAATCTTTTTTATCTTATGGAGGATCCCTTTTGGAATCCAGGTCAAAGCGGCCCAAAAAACTGGCATGCCCTGCAGCACTGAGTTTACCAAGGTCAATCTGCTTGCTCTAGACAACCACTTGAAACTCCAGTGAGCGATTTTTGCTTCAATTTTGGCCACCAGCCAATTCCAGTCTTGCTTTTTGTAAGAATTTGGCTTCAGCCAGAAACCCAAGTACTTGAAAGAAGTCTCCATATTGTAGACCTCAAAAGGGAGTATAGCTATAATCTGGGTACATTCATTTCTGCTGAAACCTTCCATAAGTAGCTGAGGTTTCTTGAGATTTATTTGCATTCCTGTGGCTTTCATGAACAGATCAAGGATATTCTTTAGTTCTTTCAATTCATTCAGACTCCCATTTGTAAATAGTAAAATATCATGTACATAAAGGAGATGAGAAATGAACAGATTTACAGCTACTTCCAAACCTTTTATCTAACCTGTTCTTCTTCCTTCCAGAATCAATCTGCTAAGACCCTCTGCCACAAGGAGAAAAAGCAGTAGGGATAGAGGACATCCTTGTCTCAGACCCCTTTGCCCTTTAAAGAAGTGAGACGAAGCCCCATTGATTAAAACTACAAAGCTTACGCTGGTTACACATCCCATTATCCAATTTATAAAGTCCAGCTTAAAGCCCAGATGGGTCAACAACATCCGGAGATAAGTCCAGTTGATCCTATCATATGCTTTGGACAAATCTATCTTAATCACAGCCCCTTTCTTGAGATTTCTTGAGATTTATTTGCATTCCTGTGGCTTTCATGAACAGATCGAGGATATTCTTTAGTTCTTTCAATTCATTCAGACTCCCATTTGTAAATAGTAAAATATCATCTACATAAAGGAGATGAGAAATGAACATATTTACAGCTACTTCCAAACCTTTTATCAAACCTGCTCTTCTTGCTTCCAGAATCAATCTGCTAAGACCCTTTGCCACAAGGAGAAAAAGCAGTGGGGATAGAGGTCATCCTTGTCTCAGACCCCTTTGCCCTTTATAGAAGTGAGACGAAGCCCCATTGATTAAAACTGCAAAGCTTACGCTGGTTACACATCCCATTATCCAATTTATAAAGTCCAGCTTAAAGCCCAGATGGGTCAACAGCATCCAGAGATAAGTCCAGCTGATCCTATCATATGCTTTGGACAAATCTATCTTAATCACAACCCCTTTCTTAATCTATGTTGTGGATTGTCTCCTGAGCAACCCCTATGGCTTCATGAATTTGTCGACCATCCAAAAAACCAAATTTCTCACTTGATATACTTCTTGAGAGGACCGGCTTCAGGTGCACAGCTATAATTTTTGCTATAATTTTGTAAACACAATTACAAAGGGAAATAGGCCTAAAGTCTTCAAAAGAGTCAGGGTCCTCCTTTTTTGGGATGAGAGCTATAAAAGTAGCATTGAACGGGGGGAAAATCTCACCCTTTCTTCTTGATTCTTCCACAACCTCAGTAAGTTCATCTCCAATTGAATCAAAGAAATGGCTGAACAGTTCGATAGTCCACCCGTCTGGGCCTGGGCTTTTAACTTTTGCCATTGATTTTACAATATTTTCAACTTCCTCCTTTGTCACAACTTCCACTAAACCTTCAGCTTCTTCCTCTTCAACAAAACGGGGAAAGCATTGGGCAGTTCTGATTATCTCTACTAAAGTGATCCCTTCTTGTTCTGTAAATAGGTTCTGGAAGTGGGCCTTTCCCATTCTTGAAAGGTCCTCAAAAGAGGTAGCTTCTCTTCCATCTTGATCCTTTAGCTTCCAAATGGTGTTTGCATTTTTCCGGCCCTTAGCATAGTTATGGAAAAATTTTGTGTTCTCATCTCCGGCTTTCAACAAGATCGCCTTGCTTTTTAGCCTACACTCCTCTTCTCTGTCTAATAGAATCTTGCTTCTTTACTTTTCTAGCATCAGGACCTTGTCTTTTGACTCCTGATTTACATACCCGTCTGCCTCAAGTTCCTCCAAAGCTCGTAATTCAACATCAATTTTGGAAAGTGCCTCATTCTGAGACACCTTCCTAGCTTTGGCCCAATCTATGGTAGCTTTTTTAATTCTCTTTAAATTCTCCAAGAATAGGACCCCTTTGTTCTCCGACGAAGAGCTGCCCAGATGTCTCCAAGTATCCCTAAAAAGGATATTGTAAGATTCAAATTTGAAAGGAGCTGCTGGTTTAAGGGGAGGTTTTTGAAACTCCATTATGATGGGAAAATGGTCAGAGTTCCCCCCTTCACCAACCCATTGCCTGAACATAGGGATCTTGACTGTCATATCTTCACTTATGAGAAAACGATCCAACCGCTTTGCCACTCTTCCCTCCCTTGTTCTTCTGTTCCTCCAAGTAGGCTTTACTTTGATTAGATTTACATCTATCAGGTTATGGGAAATGAGAGCGTTTGCAAAGAAATCCGAAAGCGGGTCTTCCCTGGCTGAGGGACCCCAGGCTTCCGCGTTTCCTATAGAGAAATTTAGGTCTCCTCCTAAAATTAAACTTCTATCTTTCAAAAGAGATATGGAAAGAAGATTGTTCCAGAAAGACTCTCTCCCCTTACATGGCCCATAGATATTTAGAACCAAAAAAGGGAAACCCATTTCAGGCGAAAAGACCTCCATGCCAAGGACATGAGCCATTCCCTAAAGGCTATTTATCTGCAGCGTACCTTCTCTTACACCAATAGCCAAACCCCCCGAATGCCCCTCAGCATCAATGGCATGGAAAACCCATCCCGGGAAAGAGATCCTGAGTACAAATTCCACCTCTAAACTCCTGCCAAGGGTCTCTTGAAGAAAAAGGATATCTGGATTTTAACGAGAAACTAACTCTTTTAAAGCCAGTTTTTTGGGTTTACTGGCTAAACCCCTACAGTTCCAGGATAAGAGAATCATTTAACAACCAGATCGGGGGGATTTGCTGCTCTAAGCACCCCAGGGATGGACATTTGTTTCCCATCAGCTACATCAAACTTCGCTTTGACCTGTGCTTTTGACAGGTTTGATTTTCTACCCCTACCCTTCCTTTTGGAAACCAGATACGAAGACGGGCCTAACCCACCAATCGGGTCAGGGGATTCTAACAATTTTCCCTATCTTTTATCCAGAGATCTCAAGTTATAATGGCATGACGGGGTGGAAAGGCCAGGGTTCAGGCTATTTTGAGGAACATCTTCGCAATTCAGGTCAATGGAGGGAATTGCATCAATAAGATTTTACACAGTTAACTGATCATCAGAACTACAGGTTTTAACAGGAATTCCATCTTTTATAAGATTATCATTAAGATCTGGGAAAGGAGAGGAATTGCAAAAGTCTCGGTGCATACCGTTTGGTTCTTCCATCACGATATCAGGTTCTTCAGCTGAAGTCTCCATGGCTTTCTTCTCCAAGGGACCTTGGGCCTCTATGTCTTCGGGAGCAGGATTTGTGGCCTGGATGTCAACAGTTTCCTTTTCAAGATGGATCTCCTCCATAGCAGAATCCTTATGAAGGTCCTCAGCCACGAAATCCTTCTCCTTCCTCAATTTCTTCTCCCTCTGCTCACCTTTTTTCTGCGTTCTCCTTCTGTGATTTCCCAGAGGGCAGTCCTTTGCCAAATGCCCATATTCATGGCATCTGTAACACCTAAAGGGAAGATGCTCATAATCCAATGGTTGTTCATACACATAATCTCTATACTGAAGGTTTATAGATTCTGCTAACCCCTCCTTAGGGTTTAACCGAACTAGAATCCTGGCCATAGCTCTTTCGTGGGTGTGAAGGAACGACATGTCGGCTTCAAGGTATGTGCCCAGCAAATTCCCTATGGATTTGAAAACAGATTCCACCCACAGAAAAGGAGGAAGCCCTGGTGCTCTGACCCAGACTGAAAACTCATCAACCTTCTCCCTCTTTGCATCAAAGGATGGCGACCACCTCTGAAACAAGACCGGGCGATTCCCAATAGCCCAGTTCCTCCCAGCAACCCATTCGGCATCTTCTTTCTTTGAAAAACTGACCATGAACCAGCCCTTCACAAGAACTGCAACTCTGAACGAAATAGCCAGGGTTTCTTTCCATTGGGTCTCCGCCCACTGGTTCAAAGATTTTCCAGATAAGCCTTCCCTCTAACTCTACCCACTAATGTGCATTCCGCCACTATCAATGCATCCTCAACTTGGACGTCCATGCCAAGAACTAGATTGCCTCCAAACTTCTTCTTCTTTAAGGGTTTTTCCTTCTTTCGATTACCCCTCGCCTTATCCTGACCAGGATCTTCCTCCCCTCCTAACGAAATTGGGGTTGCATTGTCCTGAGACTCCTGATATCCAACCTGCTTTACTGCAAGGGATTGAACGACTTTTTCTACCCGAGAACCCTGGAGACAATCTTACAAACCCTCATTATCAGCTGCTCTGAGCCCCGGAAACACTGCTTCCCTTCCGTCGCTTGGAGTTTCCCCCACCTTCCCAACCTTCACAGCCTCGCTTGCCTCATTGATAAGCCCTTCTATACTCAGACTGGGTTTGGGCGTCTCTTTTAAAGGTGAGCGCCTAATAATAGTTTTCCGACTACTCCCTTCCGCTACAACTCTTCCAGACTTTAATTCCCCTCCAACTGACCTCCAAACTCCCTGCTTTGTTTGGAAATTGATAATGTCCTCGAGCCCCCCTGACAGTCGGACTATGCCTGAGAGAGGTCTATTTTTACTGCCATGATAGCCGACTGGAACCTGATGATGGTCTTTCTCCGGGAAAACCGGTGTTAGGATATCCTTCCCTCCTTTGAAACGCAGCCCATCCAAACCCAGCTCTTCCCCTAACAGGGCTTTTGTCCCTTTGATTCTCCACGCGCCTTCCACAGACAGATCAGCCGGTGCATGGCTGCCATCTGACCCGAAAAACTTGACTAAATTCTTGGCATTTACCTCTTTTCCCCACACTGACAGTATATCCTCAGGAGCCGGGTCTAGGTCAACAGACTCATTAGGTTTCACCATGGTGAAGAAACAATAAAAAACACTGATACCTGACACTGCAGCATCCCGTTACCTGTTACTGTCGTGACCGCTTGGGAACGTCGACCGCCGGCTCACCAGAACAAGACAAACAGCGAGAAAACAAAAAACCGCTCCGGTTTGGCGATTAGCTATCCTGATCCAAAGTTAAAACTCTAACCCTAAACGGCCCTTCAAAAAACTTTCTTATGCGGCCTACGCCTCGGAGTATCCACCAGTTTTCGCTCCCCGTACCGTTACGAAACCTGCCATAACCCTACCGAAAGCCTGTACTGCAGCAACCTAGGCCATCGGCCTAGGTGGCCTAGGGTCGAATCCTGCTACCTCCGTAAACCTTCATCCTCCTATTCTCCGCCCTCATTTTAAGTCTTAACCTTATTGATTGATTTATTATTGCAATGAAAATCATTTTGTAATATGATCATAGATCATGATGTTCGGTTTAGTTGTAATTTTCCCCTTGCTCTCTGAGTATTTAAATGAAAACTAAAATCATAGAGGGGGATGATGGAATTTTGTTGAATTTGAGGTGCAGTTAGGAACTCTGTTATGGTTGTAATTATTTTTATAAGATCTTTTAATGAAGGAAGCTATCTATTGAGTTATGCATCTTTTATTCGCAATTTGATCTAAATTGTTCTTTAAGTCATAATTGACTCTAGGCAGTTGGGCGCACTATCTTGGACGAGGTGTTGTCTTCAACATGTAAAGAATATTAGTTTAGTTGTGTGCTATTCCTTTTCAATCAATCGCTGCTACTTTTTTATTGTTGCTCCTTAAAGTAAAGTTCCTTTTTAATCAAGTAATTAGTTATTTCCTACAATTTCCAAATTTCTATTAGTTTACTGCTCTAGATTAGCGTTTGAATTATGTTGGGTGCAATAGGTTAAATTTCCAATTCAACAAGCTGTGATTTAATTCAGTATTAATTTTAGTCATATGACTAACATAATTCTTTCTCATGTCATTTATTTTCTACTTTTTAAATTCAACATTGTTATTCAAGTTTTACATTTTATTTTTTGTTGAATGAACTTGATAGTTTAGAACAGTCATGTAGAAACAATATTAGTTGTTGGTAGCTACTTGCATATATTTTGTCAATTGCATTGAAATAAAAAGATGTTCCTTAAGTTGATAATTAGTGTTTACGTGATTAGTTGCTTTTATTAAGCAATTCATTTCCCCAACAACAATCTAGCTCTAAAAATTAACACTTGATCACTATATAATATAACCACTGCTATGATCATTGTCCAACCACTGTTGTTAAACCCTATTATAGTACTATTGTCAATGCTACTGCTGTCACCAACAACCATAATGCACTTAACTCTTTACCATGTACACTATGCATTACTCATATTCTGACCTAACAATCAACAATGTTATTTGTCATTAGCGACAACATTATAATCTCAACATTACATCCTCAAATAGTCAACAATGTCCTCATTTCACATTCAATCAAAGGAGAACTAAGAAATCAGCTCCTATGAACAATGAGTCAATAGTGGTACTCTATCATACCTTAACTCAACAAAACTTCATTTTGCATAATAAACTTAGCCATATCTATTCAATGGCATACAAATCCTACTCAGATCTAACAGCGAATTACTCTAGTCATCATTCATAACAAATGGCCCAACTCATCTTAGTCAAAAATCTCGATCATGATATATGTGGTTAGATCCAGTGATGATAATATTGCCAAGATATCAATGATTTTGGGAAATATCGCAATATTTTCAGCGAGACGAAATATCATCGAGATAATATCACGATATTTCCTCTCCCAAAAATATCGCGCTATTTCTGAGAAATCGCTGATATCTCGGCAAAATATCATGCGACTATAGGAAATATCGTTGGGCAAGGTGGACTGCAACTAGAAAAGGTAAATTTCTCATTTTTTTCCTCATTTTAGTTACTGGGTGTTGGAGAAGGAAGGGGAAGAGCATTGTGGTGGTTGTCAAGGAAGCATAGAGGATCAAAAAACCATTATCACCACCAACTAAGAATTTTTTGTGGATCAACGATTGAAGAACAACGAGACAAACTTCATTTCTTCCATTAACATGTATGTTCTTAAAACCCCCATGTTTGTGATCTTTTTCATAGATTTTGGGTTATGCTTGCTTGCCTCTTTGCCTACCAACATTTTTCTTCTTCTTTTTTTCCCATTTGCTATGATTTTCATGCCCATGAGCCAATGCAAGGGTTTTCTCCATATTTGGACAACAAACTCCATTTCTTTTTTTAACTTTCTTATGAACCCTCTTATTGCCATTTTTCATTGAATTCACATTGCAAATGATGTAGCAAAAACAAATAAATTAAATGAGGTGGTTATTACTTATTATTTTTTGTGTATGGGTGTTTAAACTTTAACCATTAATGCCAATTTTTTGTTTTTTGGCACCCTAGGTTTGAATCAGCTTACTACAAATATGCAAAAAACCTTGGGCCCATTTTGGGAGTATGGGAAGCCTGATGGCAGAACAAATCAGGCATATCTATCATGCAAATTGTGTGGGACCAGGATGACAGGGGGGGTTACACAATTGAAATACCATCTAGCTAGACTCCCTCGACATGATGTTGGGATTTGTATAGTTTCTAGTTCAGATCTTATACAAAAATCTCTTGAACCAATTGATGAAAAAGGCAGAAAGAAGGAAGATGCAGAAAGAAATAAGGTTGAACGTGCAGGTAGATCTTTCAGGATATCTTCTTCTAATTTTGAGGTTGAGGTAAGTGGGAGGGGCTCCACAACATCACCTTCTATTGCTAGTGCTAATGTTAGTGGGAGTGGGAGATCATCATTTTTTATTCCATGAACATGACATGGAGCGCAACCTTCCATAAAATCAATTGTTAAAAAAAGGGAGAAGCGAGGAGCAAATAAAGTTATGTGGAGGTGTCTTTTCTGGAGCAACTTACCTCTCACCATCACCAAAACCAATCCATTTTGGAAGCTAATGTGTGATTCTATTGTTGTTGTGGGCCCAGGGTACAAAAGTGTTACATATGAGGAGTTGTGGGGGCCAATCTTTCAAGCAGAAAAACAAGGCATCCTCTAGATTGGAGGAGTTGAAACAAACATGGGAAGTGTCTGGATGTACAGTGATGCCTGATGTTTGGACAGGTAGGAAGGGTAGGACCCTTCTAAATTTCTTGGTACATTGTCCTAAAGGTACCATGTTTATTAAATCAATGGATGCATCAGCACATATAAAAGATGCAACAATGATATGTGAGTTGTTATATGGGTTCATATGGGAGATTAGTGTGCAGAATGTGGTGCAAGTCACAACAGATAATGCAACTAACTATGTGTATGCCAACAAGATTCTTACGAAGAGGCATTACACATTGTTTTGGACTTTGTGTGAAACACATTGTATCGATTTGCTACTTGAGGATATGGGGAAACTCTCCTTCATCAAGGAGGTGATTGATATGGCTAGGAGCATCCCCAAGTTTATTTATAACCATGCTTTTGTTCTTAGCCTCATGAGGAGATACACTAGAAACAAGGAGTTGTGACGTCCTGCAATCACAAGATTTTCCACCAACTTTATTACTCTTCAATATTTGCTTTGATGCTAGTTTGAGTTGAAGCAAATGTTTGTTTATGATGAGTGGCATGATTATAAATACAACAGAAGACATGATGGGAGAGCCATTGCAAAAATGGTGTACACTGACACATTTTGGCAGGGAGTAGTGTGCTCAGTTAGTGAACCTATAGTAAAGGTTATGAGATTGGTAGATGGGGACAAGCCTACAATGGCTTATTTGTATGAGGCCATAGATAGGGCCAAGGAGGCCATTCGTTCTTATTATGAAGACAAGGGTTCTACTAGGCTTGATAGACATATGATGTTATGGGATGTGATGGATAATCAGTGGACAATGATGCTTCATCGACCCATTCATGCAGCAACACTCTTCCCCAACCGCACATTTTCATACAAATGTGCCTTTCATTTTGATGGAGAGGTGATGGAAGGGCTCCATTCCTGTATTCAGAGGATGGTACCTAATCATGAGCTTTGTAGCAAAATCAATCACGACATACAGTTTTATTAGGATTGTGTTGGCCTATTCGACTTTGATGATGATATTAGGGAAATGACCCTCTTCATGCCATGTAAGTGACAAGTCATCACTCATTAGATTTTTCAATTTAGAATTTACTTATTTATAATTCTAGATTTTTAAAATGCAATTATGTAACTTTTATTTGAAAGTTTAATTATGTTTAATTTTTTGACTTATTTATTTATTTATTTTGTTGTAGATATTTGGTGACGAAGTTATGGTGCAAGGGCACCAAATTTGCAGAAATTGGCCATAAGAATCCTGAGTCAAACATGTAGCTCTTCAGGGTGTGAGTGCAATTGGAGTATATTTAAGGAAATACACTCAAAAAAGCGCAACAAGTATAACTTTGAGTTTTAACATTCAGTTGAGAAATTACATTTATTGTAATTTTTAATTTTTAATTAATTACCCTCAAGTGTCAAGACTCAAGACTCATTAGTTTTTTTTACACTCTTACAGGTTGGAGTTCTCACACCTCAATGAGTTAGTGTATGTGCATTACAATATCCAACTTTGAATGAAGCAAATAGAAGCACCAATGGATTTAGATGCCATTTCTTTAGACAATATTGATGTATTTTATCAGTTGAGGGTGGAGTCTGAGGTGCCCATCTTGGAGGAGTCACCTCCATGGTTAGAGCTAGAGGATCCATTAGAACAGGGGCAACAAGAGGAGGAGGACTAAGGGGAGGAGCAACACGAGGAGGAGGAGATTGTGGGAGCATTAACATCAACACCATTTGCTATAGATATAGGAGAGCACAAATCCATACCTAGCACTCATTATTTGACATTAGGTGCAAGGGCAGGGCCTTCTACTACTAGGGTTAGGTCTGGAAAACAACCCATCGTGTTTTCCCGCAAAAGGGGGAGAGGGCACTGACTTCAGATAGATCGCTGCTAGTTTTATTTTTTTTGCTACATATAACTCATGATGATGCGATACTTTTATATATGTGATGTTGTTTTGTATTGGTTCTCCATATTTGAGTCCTTGATTGGACAATTAGCAGGGATCAAGAAGGTTTGGTATGGCCTTTAATGTATCATTTTTATTTTACATCATATATATCACTACTTTCTTTATTTTATGTGCCAATGTGTTTATTTCATGTTGTTATTGCTTTATATGTTTAAAATTTTGAAAAAATGAATATATTATACATTTTATATGCTTTCTGATATTTTGCCGATACCGTTATTTTCAACATTGGTTAGATCTTGTTATAGGAAAATAGACTTACCCTTCAAAACCTTGGCAATATAACACATAACAATCATACAAACATATGTTCTGCAAACATAATAGTGACATACATATCTGCAATCCAAACCCAGGTCAATGAATATCGGATTGTTGTTGCTAATCCAATCTTTCTTTGATACAAGCGCTAACAACAATGGTGTTTCAGTACATGAAGGTTGTGGATGTCATCAACAAACTCTGTGCAAACTAACATGGTATCATTGTCTTATCATTGCCCAAATATGGGTTCAAAACTTGATCAAACAAACTTCAGTCTACTCCTTAAGCATTGTTGTAGATAAACCTTTTTAAACCATTAAATATCTATCCAGAATCTATAAATTCTTACAATCAAATGTCACCCTTTAATCATTTCTGGATCATTGCTCTCAAAGATTTACTAGAACCAAAGAAGCTTGAAATCATCTCAATTTCACTACTTCCTCTTCACGCAAAACTTTCAACCATGCTCTTCAATCTTGTATCTTCACAAAGGATTATTTCTAAAGTCAAGCTATTGCCATCCAACAATTTTGAACCAGCGTTCTTGAGCCTTCACAAATCAAGGAATCTTGCAAGGAAAAGTGCCTATTGATCTTCAGTGTTCAAGCACTTTCTTAGTCCATGACTTTCCATGTTGATACTTCCTAAGTCCATTAGTGCTCAGATAACCCTGCCTTCCCAAACTCATGTTGAATATCAACCCTTCATAACAACTAGGGCTTCGTCATAACAACCCACGATGTCCATATTCAAGATTGCATGGCTTCGAACCTTAGCATGGTGAAAATCTTTGCATATTAGAGTAATAGACAATGGTCATACGAGGATAAAATATGCGTTTTAGAATCGAGCAACACATGGATAGATCATCGAACCCTCATTGTTCCAATGGGCTTATTGACGTAATCCATGCATCCATAGATATCATGATTAAAAAAAAACATTTTCCCAATCATGAAGTGCTCCTTGCACCAGAAATACATGCCTAGACCAAATCACAATCAAACAATGAGGAACCTATGCCAGAACAAGAGAAACAATAAAATATTGATTATGTCATAAAATTAATCATTGTGAACACTTCCAACATGCTTCAATTCTAAAATATAAACAACATTGTGACCCTTGTACCAGAACACACAAATAGACGAAGATCGATCACAAATGTATAAGTCTTTTTTGCTCAACCTTTAATTTCAGAGCTTTTGTTGAGGAGAAAAGCATGCATATACAGAGGGAAGATGATTGCCTCCTTTTATAGCCATTCAAAGGATACAATGGAGGGGGTTGACCTTTTTTGAATTTTAACTTCTATTTAAATATACCCCCCAAAATTGAGGTCGAATTTAAAAATTCATTCTTTAGCTAGCTAACTTGGTTACACTATATCTATCATTAGGGAGCCACACATTAGTTTTAGACATTACTTAAGGATCATGTTTTTTGTGCCTTTATGATTCTACTAGCTTTGAGTGAATTTGCCCATGCATTGTCGAAGATTTATATTTGCAAACTTCAAACATAAATATCTTTGCAACCATGAAGACCTATGTGGTGTGCCACCTACTAGAAGAAATTGTGCGATGAGTACAATCAAACTATGATGGTCTTGCTTACAAATTCATTGTTCTTCCCATTCATTTGCCTCAACAAGTGTGGAGCATATTGGTCACACCATTATGGTTTCTATGCTTTGCTATAAGCTTCCTTTTCTTTCTTCGAAGGCTTCTTGTCCACTAGTACTTCCAATTATTGCAATCCATTGACATATATTAAAAGAGTTCAAGTCAAAGTGTTCATGTCAAGACTTTCCTTCTTTTCTTCAGTGCTTCCTCAATTTATGTGCTCTTCATGTTGATCACCAATGACTGACTTTGACATCAATGACAACACCATTCAACAATCTCCCCCTTTGTCATTGATGGCAACACTTATACTCCCACTGCAATTACTGCTCCTCCTATCTCCATGCTTATGATATTTTCTCTCCTATTTTTTCTCCCCCTTTCACATCAATGGAAAAGGGTAACTCACCCTGACAACTTCTCTCCCCCTTTTTTGTTGCACCTCTCATGGCTTTCCATTTTGAGACTAGCTAATTCCACCTTTAATATGTTTTACTAAAAATTCACCTCTAATATAATGACAACAAATCCTCCTACAAATATTTTGAGCTCAATCTTGAAGTGCCATGAAATTGCCCATGCCTTTGCTTTTGAAGTCTACTGCTCAATTGTGCACGATGCTAGCTAGTTTGCCCATAATGTTGCTCATTGTTCTAATGACTTTACATCTGCCATCAAACCACTATGAGTCAGCCTTTCCAAAACAAGTTGCCCGAAGGATAGATCTTCAAATTTGTAGTCGCTGCTACTTAGACTCCCCCTCTTCAACATTCATAGTACTCAGAGTCTACAAGTTAGATTTTTTAGAATACTATATGAACCTACTCTGCTATAGGATCACTCTAAGTCTTGATATCTTCCTTTTCATCTATGGATTCATCGTGATCTTGCAACTTTGTAAATCATGAGCATGACCTCTAGGATTTCTTCATTCACTTGCTCTTTTTGTTTTTGTTTTCTTCTCCAAACTTTCTCATATATGATATTAGTGTTTCCTTTCATGGAAGTCATGAGCTATGTGTCCATAGTTATGGTATTTGTAACATTCAATGTGGTACCTAAATGAAAAAACAATTGACATATAATTTCAATTGGTGAAGCCATTTGGATATATGTCTTGTGTTCCTACAAACTTGCTTCTAGGGTTTTCATAATGTCCTTGATAATTATCACTATCATAAGCTTTGCAATCCCTATCCATATGCCCAAAGTTCGTACATGAAAACAATAACCAAAAAATATACTAGGGTACTTGGATATGGGAAATCTTCTAGGTGGTGCAACTCTCTTGTAAGCTTCTTCTCGAGTCCTCTCCACTACTGGTTGTTCTTCCACATTCTCTTAATTGAATGAGATTTGATGTTTTATCGGTTGAACATTCTCTTTTGAGGGCTTGCACTCCTCCTTCTCGATAGGACCTTTAATGACACCTGCATAGCTCTTTTGTTTTGCTTCTCCTGCCATCATGGAGCTTGAACCTTTCTTAACATAGGTTGGTGTGTATCCTAATCGAGATTTGTCATCGCATGGCCTTTGACTTCTGATAATTTCATCCAAAATTTTATTGTCGTTTACAAATATCTATTGGACGTTTTTCTTCTGAACTTCATTTCTTAGTGAAACTATCTCTGCTTCCAAACTTTCCTTTATTTTAGCAATTTCTTCCAACTATTTTTTGATGTTATTTCAATCATTCTAGCTTCCTCTAACTGGACTTTCAAACTCCTAATGGTCTTTTCTGATTCTTTAGGCTTTTTGTTGAGACTTTGAGAATGCACTTTTAGTTCACTTAGCTCTTTCTCCAATGCTTTGACCTTTTTTCTTTCTACTTTTAGATCTTTTAAGGCATCGACTAGTTCTCTCTCAAGATCTTTTAAGGCACTGACCAATTCTCTTTTTGAGTCACTGTCATTGCTTCTTTTCTCATCATATGAAGAAATGTCTTCTTTTGAATTGATACTTTTCTTGAAGATTTTTCTTTTACTTTGTTTCTAGTTCCTTATCTGATTTTTCTTTTCCTTCTTAGGAACTTCTTCTTCATCATTATCTGAACACCTTGCATAAGGATAATTTGAAGCAAAATGACCAATTCCACCATAATTGAAACACTTTAAGGGAAGCTTACCTTTGTACTTGTCAGTTCCTTTCTTCATATTTCTCACAAAGATGGTTATTTCTTCATTTGAATCATCGTTACAACTACAATTGGAGCTTGGCTATGACAGTTGCTTTACTTTTTTGTCTTTTTGGATGCTTTGAAGGTTGCTTCTCTATTGGATGGGTTTTTCTGTTCTATTCTCATTTCTTAAGCTGTAAGTATTCCATGTAGCTCATCCATAATGATTGTAGCTAAGTCTAATATTTCTTCTAGAACCAAGACCTTAGAATCAAATATCATCAGAAGAGATATTAGTACCTTTTGAACAATCACTTTGTTCTATATTGGTTCTCCCAAACCTTTCATGGTGTTTACTATTTCATCAGCACGAAGAAAGCAGGCTACAATATTTTCATCTTCCTTCATTTCAATTACTTAAATCGTCCTATGAAGGTTTGAAGCTTGGCCTCTTTGACTTTCTTATCTACTTAATATATGCTTTGAAGCTTGTCCCAAAGCCCTTTTGTTGAATTACAATGAATTACTTTAACATAAATTGACTTTGTTAGGCCACTTAAAATAACATTTCTGGTTAGGTCCTTATAATACTAATGATTCCCCCATTACTATTGTTGTTGTATCCCTTATTGTTATTGTTGTGCCCCTATTATCCCCATGTTATTATTGTGCCCTATAGAATCCCACTACTATTATTTTGTGCCTTTATATTATTATTGTTAGGTCCGCTTTAGTTATATTGTGACCCATTAGACTCCTATATATAGAAAGGAGGTTTTGTCATTTGAAGCATCTAAGAATTGTTCATTTGTGTAATGTAAAGGAGGTTGCCCCCTCGAAGAGGCTTATTTCTAAAGCATTGATCTATCTTTTCTATCTAATTTGTGAGCTGGTTTCATAACATTTGGTATCAGAGCTTTGGATTCTAGGGTTTCGCTGCTCCAAATAGATCATCGTGGCATTTTCTCTAAAACTTTTTTTCTACAACGTTTCAGAAGATAAAAACAAAACCCATTTGAGACAAAATCTCGCTGAACCTCGGGCCCGAATTTCAAATCTTGTCTCGCTATATTTTCGGAGATATAATATGAGGAAGTTAGAGTTTTTTTTACCCCCGAATTACATTCCAAACAAGTGACCTTGGGAAAATTGTCATAACTTTCGCTCTAAGCATTAGATTTAATTTTCGTAAGAAGTTACAGAAAGAGGACGGATTGGAGTTTTTTGGGTATCATTTTTAGAACCTAAAGATGAAACAGTGACCTGTGGCACGTCGTACAAGTTCGTTCTACTGAACCAGTCTATACTCAGGTCATCATGGGAGATTTGGCGTGACTCTTCATTGGAGAATCCAATATTGATCAGACTTGTGAGGTTAGAAAGACTACTTAGAGGGTTACCTCAGAAAGAAATTTCAGACCTTGGAAATCCATAATTACAGAGATAAATCAAATTCAATATCGAGCTCCTACAAAGTGAAAAATGGTGTGTAGTTTTTTTTTTTATATTTTGCATAAGCTTGGTTTGAAAAATTAGTTTGAAGGAATTAAGAGGGCATAGTGAAGCATTATTATCGGTAATTAATGCTCCGAAGAAAGAAAATGGAAGCACCTAGTAAGAAACCTGAAAGATCTAGCATGACTCATGAAGAAGAGGAAGAAATGCAACATGATATATCAAAATTACGATACCAAGTGCAACAAATTTCACTCGCACAAAAGGTAACAGAAGCTAAGATGGATGGTTTAAAGAAAGACGCAGAAGATAAGATGTATGGCGTGGAAGCTAAGATGGATCGTTTAAAGAAAGGCGTAGAAGTTAAGTTGAATGACGTGGAAGCTAAGATGGACAATGTGGAAGCTAAGATGGATGGCGTGGAAGCTAAGGTGGATGATTTAAAGAAAGGCATGGAAGATTTGAAAACAGATTTGAAGGCAGATTTGACAAAGTTTCTACAAGAAATGCTTACTAATGGCAAAAGGGTAGTAAAAGAAACTCATGATGAGAACAAAATAAATGTTAATCATGATTTCATAGACTCTAACGTTGGATCGAAGAACCACCATGTTCTAAAGATAGATATGAGGAAGTTTGATGGCAAGGATCCAGGAACATGGATACTACAGATGGAGCAATTTTTCGATCTTTATAATGTGCAAAACACACAAAAGGTATGCATTGCAACTTTATATTTGGAACCAAATCAATTTGTATGGTATCGATGGCTTTTCTCTCATAAACAAATTGTCACTTGGGCTATTTTTACTCATAAAATGACAACACATTATGAGGATACAAAAAGCAACACTTTTTTTAGCCAATTGATGAATCTCAAACAAAAGGGTTCAATGATGGAGCACATTAAGGACTTCCAAAAATTGAATATAAGGATAAAAGATATTCCAGAGGAGAATAGGATTGATGTGTGCATAGGGACTTTAAAATATAACATCCAACATGAGGTTCGCCTTCAGGAACCAGATTCATTGGAGAAGGCATTCAGGTTGGCAAGAAAAATGGAAAGAAAAATTATGGAAACAAGAAATCCTACCACTCACAATCATAAAGATAGAAGTGTTGCTGCCCCAAGCCATCCACAACCTACAAGGTTGACACCACAAAAATTGGAAGAAAAAAGAGAAAAAGCACTTTGTTACAGTTGTGATAGTAAATACACTAAAGCTCATAAGTGTGCCGAGAAGAAATTATTTTACATATATTGTGAAGAGGAGGAATAAAAGGAACAAGAAGTGTCAAAAGAAGAGGATATACACCAAGAAAAAATCCTAGAAAAAGAAGAAATGAATCCAACCATATCTTGTAATGCATTGGCTCGAATTACCACTCAAACTATCAAGATAGAAGGGCATATCAAGAAGAAAAAGGTAATAGTGTTGATTGATTCAGGAAGTATCCATAATTTTATTCATTGTAAGATAGCCAAGGAATTGAATTGCTTCCTATATCCAATACCAAAGTGTCAAGTGATGGTTGCAAGTGGAGGAACCATAAATTGCTCAGGAAAGTGCCATAATATCAAGCTATCCATGGGAGAATATGTATTGAATAGCCCAATGCTTTCCATTCCAACGGGTGGTGCTGATGTTGTACTAGGAGTCTAATGGCTACAATCCTTGGGTACAATAGCTTTTAATTTTCAAGAACTTTTCATGAAATTCTCTGCAGAAGGAAAGTAAGTTGAATTAAGGGGTATCGCAGGGAAATTGGGAAAGATAATTAGCTCTAATGGAATGACAAAGTGCTATGGGGTAAAATGCACGGTGTATGAAGAATGAAAACTACCCTCAAAGGCCTTCCTAGGACATTTGACAGACTGTAAGATTATCTGCAGAAGCTACCAAGTTATACACATGTTCATCTATCAAATATCAGTTAACCAAGTATGGAAAGAATGTTTACCTCAAATCTCCTTCTAGATTTGTTTGGAGATCTAAATGCAGCCAATAAGAACTCCTCCAAAGTCGGCTCCAAGACAATTACTGCACAAAGGAAAGGCAAATACAATCACAACATACAATCTAGAAAACTAATATAAGAATGCACAATGAACATTTACTTGTATACAACTTAAACTACTCAACTCGACAAGTATCGAAATGAACAACTCAATGAACAATGTTACTGACACTATGGAGTAGGGAACACAATTGCAGTTCTATATTTGTAATGGAAGAGTGATTACAACCATCTGTTGTATCACCCTTCCCTTGCCCCTTCTTCCCCTCTATCTCTCTCCCTCTCTCTCTCTCTCTCTCTTTCAGCTCACTTCTTCAAGTGTATGACAATTCACAATAGCTTAATGGGCTATCCTTTCAAATGCTCTGACCCCTTTCACAATGGCCCTCTCACTGCTTATGTAGCAATCAAGTTAGGGATACTAAGCTCCTCCTAGAGTTCATTAGGGCAAAAGCCATGAACCTGCCCTGCTTTCAAGCTTTTTCCCATTTTCCTTCATTCTCAGATTGGAATTTCCCCAAATAATTCAATTTTTGGGACTTTCCCTGCTTTTCTTGAGGAAATTTAGGGATAAACATCTAGATATTTGTGAGTAGATTTGTTGGCTTGACCCACTGAACATCTCTTAGTTTCACTAATGCTCCCCCTGGTCTAACAACTTGAGTTAGCAGGGTGACTAACGCTCCTCTATGCTTGGTAACAAGCTTTATAAAGCAAGTTAGCAGTGTACAGGGAGCGTTAGTGTGGAATCAAGGCCTACAATTGTGGTCTTTGATTCAGTCATGCTGTCTTTCACATCTGAGTTGATGAGGAGGTCATTTTGTCCTATAACAGATGGCCCCTAAAGTGTGAGATTAGAGGCAGAGACGATGGCCGAATACTTTACTAAAACTGTAATTTTTTGTCAAATTTTTTAGAGAGAGAAGATTTGGGCACAATGGAAAACCTGATACAACAACATACATATATATACATTGTTAAAATCATGTCCTGAGTCGGGCATTCCCATGCTCAGTAGCTATGTCAGAGTGATTTTCTCTTCTGAGATATAACAATGCTGGCCACCGATAAGCACAGAGCGGATCCAGTGTCATAATAGATCATCCTGAAATAGCTATCTCCAAAGAACAATATCCATAGCTTGGGAGAGGAAACAAGGCTAAATGATGCAAGCCTCTACCCAAGGTCTTGATTTCCGCTTCACTGAACAACATAGATCGGTATATGTGATAAGATGTGTTGACGTCGAACATGCACGAAATCATTTGATTACCAGTCAATAATGGAAACCATTAACAGATGTGAGGAAGGCCACCGATAATGGTGATGGTCTCCAAGATGCACAATGCAAACTAGCGAGAGTGAAAGATTTCTTTGTCTTCGAACACCCATAGAATCGCTTAACCAGGAGCCAATAATGAAAAACTGTGATCAAACACAAGGTAACCTGCCACTAATGTCTGCAAGTACCAAGGCGCTGAATGTGTTTCTGGGTTATATTCCTAGATAGAGTGTTGAAGTCGATAGGAAGAAACCTATCGAAAGGTAGGCAATGACATGTCCTACATCAATTGACATGAAACTTGACAAGAATGATTTTGTTTTTTGTGGAATATTTTGAGCATTGGGTCTAAACAACGAAAGGCATGATGAAAGGATATGTATGATCGGTTGATAGAGGAAACAAATGGGAACCCTTGAATAATAGAAGGCACGACAACAACTTTAACCAGACCGCACTTAGACTCATGAACACTACAGAGTGGTAGGATACAGAGATGCAATTACATCAGGGTATATAGGCTAGAACTCATAGGTTGGTAGGGTTCATATTGAGAGGCCATCAAAATGAAGGTTTATCTGAGGGAATGCCTTTTTCAAGGGAACGATTGCTGCCAAACCACGCTTTCAAATACAAAATACATTTGTATTGTCCACTTTCCCCGTCTGATTAATTTAATGAGTCCAGAC
Organism: Pinus taeda; assembly: GCA_000404065.3. Lineage (NCBI taxonomy): Eukaryota > Viridiplantae > Streptophyta > Pinopsida > Pinales > Pinaceae > Pinus > Pinus taeda. The sequence continues at coordinate 205,129 of APFE030044853.1, read as the reverse complement.
AGGTAAACTCATCGATATTTTCATGTTTAAAGACTCTGAAAAGGATCACAAAAAGAACGACTCTTTTCCCTATCTGATTAGTTTAATGAGTCTAGAGGCAAACTCGTCGATTTTTTCATGTTTTAAGAGTATGAAAAGTATTGAAAAAAATGACTCTATATCTTGTCTGTGTAATTTAAAGAGTCTAGACTAGACAACTCAGTGGTCTTTTCATATTTAGAGCGTCTGAAAAGATCATAAAGCAAGACTCCATGGTGGTCCCTTTGTCATAGTTGTTAACTGGGTGCGACAAAAGGTTAATAATATACCTAAATTGGTTACTTTTCTATCTTTTAATATATTGAACCTGGATAAAGAGAAACCTTTTTCCAATAGATGTCAACCTCATTTTGTTATGAGTATGAGGCGACGGACTAAACTCGTGTTTTGTCGTGAATTTTTAATGAGTCACGCGACGACAAACTCAATATCTTTATCAAAATTTTTAATGAGTTAGATGAAGAAAACTCAGGGTATATTTTCAGTTTAATGAGTGAGAAAAAGAGGGAAAAGAACGGCTCATCCCTTCTTCATAGTTTTACGAGCTCGAAGGAGGGGAAAAACTCGGGGATTTTTTGATTTAAGAGCGAGAAACTGTCCCAAAAAAGAAAGTGCTCTTGCTGCTGCCATCTATTTTTAATGAGCCTGGTAACAAAAAAATCAGGATTTTTCAGTTTTAATGAGCAAGAAAACTACCTAAAAGAATGCTCGGTTCATATTTATCGAGTTTAACAAGTCGAAAGACATAGCTTGAGATTTTTTCAGTTTAAAGAGCAAGAAAAAAGCACCTAAAAAGAATGCTCCTTTGGTGTTTTTCAGTTTATGAGCTGGAAAAAGATCAAAAAAGAGTTGCTCAGAGCATCGTTGCATGTATTTAACGAGTGTAATGATGAAAACTCAGAGATGTTTATATTTTTTAAAGAGCAATAAAATATCACAAAATGTGCTCTGACCATCGTCGTACAAATTTAACAAGTGCAACGATGACAACTTGGAGATGTTTATATTTTTTAAAGAGCAATAAAATATCCCTAAAAGTGCTCTATTGAGAATTGCATGCAGCTTTTACTGCTTTTTATTCCTGAAAGTACTTTCATCAAAAGCGGTAAAAAGTATAAAAAAGAAGTAATTCCTATTATCTGGGTTCATGCATGGTAAAAAATCATGGAGAATGGACTACTTACTCTTTAATGATTGTCAAAAAATCATGTCTCTCAAATTTATATAAGGAGATGCTTTGAGCTTTCACATGCATTATTTTCACTATTTTGAAGTTTCTGAGAGCTCGCTGGAGCTAAAGAGGAGTAGATTTTCCGCAAACCATTGCAGGAGATCCGGGCAACCATTCAACGTGCCATCAGTCCCAGGTGAGAGCTAAAACCTTTCTCTATGCCTTACTAAACCTTTCTTAGCAATTTTATGGGTGGAATTTTGCAGATTTGAGGTTCCCTAAAGCCTTATTTATGCACTAACGCCCTCTAGATGGCTAGTAGGGAGCGTTAAATGCTCTATACGAGCCATTGGAGGGTGTTAATCCTCCCTGTGTAGCACTGGGGGTAGCATTAGGGATGTAGGGTGTAGTTAAAACCCTCATGCATGGATTCCTCAAGTGTTTTTGCGCCATTTTAACTGTTTTTAGGGTTTTTTTGTGTAGGTTTTAGGTTGAAATGACTCACCTATGGAGAGAACAGGTCCATGACAATGAGGAACAATTGATGCAAAATGATCCAGCGTGCATATTTGCATTGCGCCACTGCGGTTTATTGAAGTATGCAAAGCTAGAGCTGATGAAAGGACAGGAGGATTTACTCAGATGGATCATCCAACGCTGGGATAAACATGAGTAAGTGTTTAGGATTGGAGATCAGGTGTTGGCAATTGACTGGGATGACATTTACTTTTTGACTGGTTTGTCGTGTCGTGGGGCACAAGAAAACCTCACCAGTGGTAGGTCAGATCCACGATCTACCTCAGAGCTGGTACAGATCTACTGCATCCCTGAGAGTGGACTAGTCAGCAACAGAGTCCCTATAGAGAGGATTCGATCTCGGTCTATGAGGGCAATTTTATGGTTAATTGTGCTGTTGGTGGGGTCAAAAAGTCCCCATGTAGTGACAAAGGCCCAACTGTTTCTTGCGATTGACTGTGTCCAGCCTCAGATTTTCAACTGATGTGAAGCAGTGCTTCGCCAGTTGAAGGCAGAATTAATAGCATGCAAGACCCGTACCCAACACAGTTTTGGGTACGGTACTATCATAGTCTCATTTTTCCTTGAGAGGGTACCTGTCATGCGCCCTCGGATGAGCTTAGGTCCCTTTGATCCAAGGGAGCCAAGGCAAGGTCGTTGGTCATCACTCGATCCTCACACGAGAGGAGGACCAATCCAGCTCTCTTTTGACGAAGACTTCTTCCACTGGCTCTGTAGCCAAATTGTGATTGTTGATGACTATGCCTATGAAGGCATGGACTTTACTGGCGACCCAGACTTGATGCTACCACCTGGGACCAACTGGGGTCCTCAAGGTGAGAATAATTTTGACAATACTTAAGTATTTTTGTGCTTTTGAATGTATATGTAATGTTTTTTGAAGGTGAAATAAGAACTGACATGAAAATTTTATGCTTAACACAGATGTGGCACTAGTATGACCTGCAGGCGAACCTCGCTATGTGTGACGAGGCGGCCAACTACTTGCTGGAGGGGGCAATGCTGACAATCTCCATGAGGTTCTAAGGAACCTATAGGGTTTAACTATGGGTGTCCCCCCCCCTTCCTATGAGGTAGATTCCCGTTCATATTCAGTGGCACACCGTTGGTGTACCTGAGCAGTTTCTGGTTCCTCTTCGGAGGGTAGCTAGAGCTGTCTTAGCTTTTCTAGAGCAATAGGATCTTTTTAGCAGGTGTTCTAGCATAGCCATATAAGTGTTTGTGGCTAGGCTTTGAGCCATTTTGTACTTAAGTCATCCAAGTTTTGGAATATTTTGATGTAAAAAACTGGATTTCGATCTATATATATATACACAAATATTTTTGGTATTTTGGTGGTGTAAAAGTGTTTTTAAATGTTTTTTTGTAACAAATTTTTAACTTTAGTAAATTTTTTACTTCTCATGCATGCTAATATAAATAATGAGACAAATGCCAATCTAATACATAGCTAGCTAACAAATTAGCGACTGTATTTAATTCTCGAGGAACATGCTCATATGTGATTATTTCAAATCGACGTTCCAAGAGTCACACCCTTAGATAGTTACGTAATAAGGATGGATTATGAACGTGATAATGGTTTGTCAATTGCATAACGAATAGCTGGGAGTCTAACCTGACCACCAGATTGGAGATGCCCCTTGATGATACTTCCATGAGAAGCGGAACCACAAACATGTACTCAGCAATATTGTTGGTGGCGGTACCAAGAAAGACCCCCCCAGAGCAAAATAGTTCTGACTCGGGTGTCTAGATGACCCAAGCAGTTGATGCAATGTGTCATGTGTGATGACTGGCACCATCCGCGTATCCTATGTATGATAAGGGCAACGAAAACATCTGCATTGCGAGAAGAATGCATGAGACAAGTACTCCACTAAATAACAAAGCAATCCAATCACATCAAAAAAGGTAAGCAAAAATTATGAATACATAAAATTACAAAGCACATGCCTAGTGTAACACTAGGCACAATACTTTTTCAAATAGAGCCCATATCTGGGCTCCTTGAGTGGGATTCCTTCCCAGTCCTGCAGTTCATATGCCCCCGTAGGGAGGACTTTCATTAGGACATAGGGACCTAGCCAAATGGGTCAAAGCATGCATGCCTCCAAGAGGTTATCTTTTGGATGATAGAGCGATACGAAGTCTCCCTCCTAGAAAGAACAAAACCTAACCTCTTTCACAAATTGGGATTTTACCCACTCCTTGTGAGCTTCGAGTGCCAAAGCAACATCTCGATGGGTTTTATCCAGCTGTTTAAGGTATAGTAGGCGTTATTCTTCGGCAGTAGCACCGGGCATGGGTTCAACGGCTATTTCTAGGGAAGGGATTGGCCACCCATTTTGTTTTGCTTCGTTGTAAAGTTGGATCTCATGCACGACAAATGACGGATTAAAGTCAGGAATTTCCTCTTGAGACCAAACAAATTCATCATGGAATTCCTCATATAGGCAAGTGGAGCTCACAATTTCCTCATGACTGCAATCTGCTTGCATCTGGGTGTTTTCCACGTTGCTTGTTGTGATTGAAATATCTATGGGTAATGACCTGGAAGCGTCGCCCATGTTTCCTTCCGCATCTAAAGTTTAGATGATTGCGTATGGTGAGGAAGCAATTTCTTGTAAGTCAAAGGACAAGATTTGAAGAGGCATCATGTCCGAATCAGATATCGGGACACGATGGTGCCAATCCTCCCAATGTTGCTCTCCAAAACTCATGATTTCTTAAACGACTTTGTCCATAGGTATGAGTTGATTGAATGGATCTAAAGGAGGAGCGATTATGGGAAGGGCGGTGGTGCCATCGGCGATAACCAACATGACTGGAGATGTGGATGTGGATTGAATGCCTTAGTAGGCCGATTCAGTTGGTGACAGTGGCATTTGGTCTCCAAATGTGTCAAGGTCTAAAGGAGCCGTTAGGATCCAGGGATCAGTTAGTTCATGAGGAATTGATGAAAGCATTTTGATTGATTGTGAAACTTGGGGCGGATGAAGAGGAAAACAACCCATAAGGGAAGAAGCCTTTAGTAGACTGGTACCTATACTGACATAACTGTTAGTTCCATCTCCTACTAGGGTTACGAAGACACTTGGTAATGGTGAATAATCGGGGATGCAGAAAGATAATTGATCCACTGTAATGACCTTTCAATCCAATGGAAATAGGATGATATGAAAGATAGTGGATACAACGGTCGTCATGGCATATGTCTAACTACGACCCAGCAACAAATTATAGTCAAGTTTCTTTTCAACGACTTCTACGTCCACCGTCACTGTTTTCCCATACAATGTGATAGGAAAACTGGCTAGGTATCCTTTTGGGATAAAGGTGTGGCTGTCGAAAGCTTTAAGGGAGTTTGACGGTGGGATAGGGTTGGGGAACCTAGGGAGAGCCAACATGAAGCCGACATGACACAGGTTGAAGCACCTTTGTCGATGACATTTCTGTGTATACCTTTACCTTTCGAAGTGATATGCACTTGAAATGAAAGCTGGTGGGAAAGGGGAGGTTTACACTTGTCCTTGTCGAAAATAGCAAGCATGGAATCCGTAGGGTCAATACCTTTGATAGCCAAAAGCAAAGTTTTCCATTGGTTGGGGCATGTTTGTAATACTTCGAGTGCCGACATAGCCGATGGCACTTGCGCCAAATCCTCTATGATATTGTAGTGTTGTGCGGCATGTGCAGATGTATTGTGCATTGTGTGTCGAAGTGCCCCCTTTGGGGGTCGAATTACAAAGTCCTCAACTGGCCTTTCGATATGCAGATCATTGGGCAGTGATGGGTTTTGACCTGAGGATGGTTCTGTTGTAGGAGAAATAGGAGCTCCATAAGATTTGGCTCGTGTGGCGAGTTCTACCATTTCAAATGAGTAAATGGTAGAATATCCTTCACCAACTGAAGGATGTTGCGAACCATCGTTGCCCCCTGGCATGGGTTGTGGTTGGTTGGCAATGAGATTTTGTTGCTGTTGAGTAGGAAAAGGATTTCTAAGGACAACAGGTGCCTTACTAGAGTCCCTTTTGGCAAGGTAATCTGTGCATTCTTGAAGACGTGAACAATGCTAGGTTACGTGGTCTTCAACACAAAGTTTGCATGGATATCTGGTGCCTTTCTCCTTTTCCTCATCAGTAGGCGCATCAACCTTATGTTTTGGGTTGGGCTACTTGGATGACTGCTCTTCAGAAGGAGCGGTCTTGTTATTATTCTTCTTGTTCTTGCCACCGGATTTTTGTGTACACTGCACAGAGTTTATCACAGTGGTAGGAAGAACAGTCACTTTGGTAGAGGGGTCCACTGCCATCATGGTAATGGAACCAATGAGTTGTTTTATAGTGACCTCAGAGGTTGCACCGACAATCTCGTTGGTGTGCACTATAGGGTGTTGAGTGGTGGAAGCATTGGGGTTACCAGGAGCATGGGGGATTATGTTGTAAAGAGTGCCAAACTTTTAATAAATCAAATCTAAGTGTTGGGCACGATGTATGGATTGGTCTTCTATGACCGCACCACCTAGAGCAACATCTCTAGCGATTTGTGGGAGTAAGGACTTACAAAACCAGTCTGTTAAGAGAAAATCAGGGATGAGAGCTTTGACTAACCTCCGCCTATGTCTCCATTCATGAATATGATTGGATATGTGGGTGGCGATATCCTAACGAAATGAAGTAAGGAGCTTTGTCCCAGTCTCATAGTGGATAGGTAACTGAAAGTGCTTTAGGAACTCCATCTCTAAAGCATCAAAGGTATTTACTGACACAGATGTAATTCAATATACCATTTTGCAGCATTGCCAGTGAGGGTGCGGGGAAAAATATGTCACCGGACACTATCATCCACCATAGAGTTAGAAACACACCAGAGATGGTAGGTGGTGATATGGGTGCCGGGATCCTCCCCTTATTTTCCATCGAACTTTGGGATGTCCGTTGGCATTTTATGTAGGATCGGTGGCCATTGTAAGTTGTGGTAGATGGGGTCATTTGTCAGCTTGTATAAGTTGGGAATATCCAACGTTGCCAAAAAAGTCAAAGAGTTAGGTGCCCCCCACTCGGACCATGGTGATGACGAATGACCTGAGGAGCTTTGTGCTCCTCCCATCATTTGGTTCCCCATAGCCATAGTGTACATGGGTTGTGTGGTGTAGCAGTTGCTTTACGGTATGGTGTTGTAGAGTGGATTTTCATGAGGATTTTGATACTAGGGTATGAAATTACCCCCAGTATAAGTGGTGCCCCCTTGACTCATTTGAGTCTGTGAGTAGGGTGCCCCCATGGATTGGTTGGGAACCCCTTGTGGGTTTCCAAACAACACAGAACTAACCATTTGGATTTGATTGATAGAGGGAACACTCATGTCAATTAGCGACTGTCCATGCATGCCTGAGAACGGAGCGGGAACTGTGACATTCCCCACCTGCATGTGCATATTTGGAACCCCCCCAGATATCTAAATTTGGGGGTTGGAACTATACATTGGTGGCCGACCGTGTTGTTGGTAAATGAGAACCGTGCCCATAGTGCCACATTGAGTGTTATATGGAGCACTGTATGTGGCACTTGTCAAAGGCATGCATTATGGCACCATAAGAGTGGAACCTGACATCTGCTAGGTTCCACTTATAGAGGGTGTTATGTGAGTTGTCGTACCTGGGAAAAATGGGATAGCGGGATTCCACATTACCGATGTTGTGATGACTGTCGACTGGGGAAGTGGTAGAGGACCAACAGTGTCTCTAAAATTCCACAACCCATGAGTCGTCGACTGGATAGATGGGAAAGTTCCACCTACTAAAGAAGGAAGTACAGGTACCACGAGAACCACGATAGGGTTCGACGGATTTATGAGCAAAGTGTTAAAGTGAGGAAGAAATCCTCTGGCAAAATTGAATCGTCGATCATCCACAAAGATCCCGTGTGAGATTTAGGAGACTGATTCCTCGAAGATGATAAATCTGAGTCAGTGGAACTCGGCAGATCTTCCACAATGAGTGGAGGAAGTCCTAACAATCGTCTAGAGTGACGACGAGGGCTGGATGTAGCCACGGTGACCATTAAGTTTTATCAAATAAATTTTAATGTGATATTCTTTAAAGTCTCAAAAATGATAGCACTCAGGTACCTAAAAATAAAAAATACACTAAATATATCAATCAACAAATAGGGGGAAAGTACCTTGTTTGATAAGCGACGATCACTGGAGATGAAACCCAGTCTCTTAATGAATAACAGAGAAGGATGGCCAAATGTATGGTTACAGTTACTCTAGAGCTTTGCCCGAACCTCAGATTGAGGGGCCAAGTACTCTCGTGAAGACGAGCACCCTGCCAAAAACTGAAGACAAAGTAGATCCGTTCGTGTTAGGTACCAGGACAGCCAGTCCCAGTCACCTTATGTAAGTACGTAGAATTTTTGGCCACTAGAGATACCTAAAATTACAGACATTACCAGGAGGGACGTAGTCGTAGACAACATGCTGTGTGGGCAGGAAACTTGAGTCCTCGACTCAGTTCCGAAATCCCTGAAGGGACCCCCAATACACAGAATGCCCAAAGGATTTGTAAGACAAGGCAAGCTACCTTTAATTACAGTATGATGTTGTCTCATATTTCAATCCATTGTTAGTGGAGTGGTCTTGGTAATATGAGTGCAGAAGGATTTTTCACTCATTAACGACATTAGTTTTGGTTTTCAGCCTTGTGCAGTTCACTCACATGCTTATCCCAAGATCCTAGCCTAGCTAATGTTGGTTTGCTCCATTTCAGTGTAAACAGAGAGTTAGTTGGTCCACTAATGCTCCTTGTACATAGGCACAGTGCTTTATAAAGCTCTGTTTAGCCTGGTAACTTGCGTTAGTGAGGGAAATTGCTCAAACAGAGTGCCTTTAGGATTGGTTTCTGAGAAGAATGCAAACTAGTAGGATGTAACAAGATAGTTGGTGGATCAAAAAAGGATTTGAAGAAGTAGGGAGCTCTTAGATGAAAGAGAAGAACTAAGAGGAGTCCGGGTAAACCGGGAACTAGATGTATAGTCCCCAGTGGAGTCGCCAATTCTTCTATGGGTTAAAATGCACAGTGTATGGAGAATGAAAACTACCCTCAAAGGCCTTCCCGGGACCTTTGACAGACTGTAAGATTATCTGCAGAAGCTACCAAGTTATACACATGTTCATCTATCAAATATTAGTTAACCAAGTACGGAAAGAGTGTTTACCTCAAATCTCCTTCTAGATTTGTTTGGATATCTCAATGTAGCCAAGAAGAACTCCTCCAAAGCCGGCTCCAAGACAATTCCTACACAAAGGAAAGGCAAACACAATCATAGCATACAATCTAGAAAACTAATATAAGAATGCACAATGAACATTTACTTGTATACAACTTAAACTACTCAACTCGACAAGTATCGAAATGAACAACTCAATGAACAATGTTACTGACACTATGGAGTAGGGAACACAACTGTAGTTCTGTATTTATAATGGAAGAGTGATTACAACCATCTATTATATCAGCCTTCCCTTGCCCCTTATTCCTGTCTCTCTCTCTCTCTTTCAGCTCACTTCTTCAAGTGTATGACAATTCACAACAGCTTAATGGGCTATCCTTTCAAATGCTCTGACCCCTTTCACAATGGCCCTCTCACTGCTTATGTAGCAATCGAGTTAGGGCTGCCAAGCTCCTCCTAGAGTTCATTAGCGCAAAAGCCATGAACCTGCCCTGTTTTCAAACTTTTTCCCATTTGCCTTCCGTTATCACCCTAAAAGCTTTGTCTCTAAGCTTTGGAAAGTTGCGTTGTTTCTAGTCATAGTCTTATAGGTTTTGAGTCATCTCATCTAAATAAGTGTCATTCTCTTTTCCAAAAAAAGGTTTTCAGCCTCGTTCCATGTCCTAAAAGCCTCACCATGTGTTTCGACATCAGTTTGATTGCAAAGGATTGATGTTAGTCTTGGTCTAGTCTTTCCATGGTTGTTTTAGAGTCTAAGATCTAAAAGAGAGTCTTGTTGGTATGGTCAAATAGGTTCAATACTCTATTCTTGCCTATCACTGGTCTCATATCATGTTTTGAAAGTCATGTGTTTAGCCATTTGGAGAAATTTTGAAACTAGCTACGAAATCACTGAACTAGGAGTTTTCGTAGCGCGCTGCAAAATCCCTGAAAAACCCTGTTTTAGCATAAAAAACTATGCTTTCTGCGTTTACTAGTCAACTTCCAGAAGGGGTCCTGAGCAGATGAGAACTTAATTTTGAACACTTAAAGAGGCTTTTCTTCCTAACATACCAAGATACAAAAACCTCTTTCAATTTCTTCAAATTCGTTTTGAGGTGGGAGGAATTTATGGTTCAACTTGCGCTACGAAACTGCTGAAAGTCAAGCTTGGTCTTCTAGTTTTAGAAGTATTTTTCAAGATCCGTTTCTGGTTACAGGAAAATGTATTGTAGAATTCTAAGGGAGGTTTCTCTTAATAAAATCCACATCTACAATAACCTATATCACTTTCTTCATAAGTGTTTTCAGTTGGGAGATACTAAGCTTTCATTGAGACCCTAATTTCAGATTATGGATTTTTCCTATTTGACATGTGTTTTTCAAGGACAAATTCTGGACAGCTGGAGGAATGTTTTAAAAAACAAAGAGAGGTTTTTGTTCTGGACAACATGGGCTACAAAAAAATCCTTCAGTTTCATAAAATGTGTCATGGATGAGGAGATAAAGGCTCTGTCCCACGTGCCAATTTACAAGGATCTAAACCTAAAAACAGGGAAACATGTTCCCTAATTTCTAGGGTTTGTCATCAACAGTTGGGTGACCACGTGGGAGGCTTCATCAAATTCAACTTCATGAGGTTGCAGCTGTCAAAGAATGCATTTAAATTTTTAGATAAGGTTGTTGTAATCATAATAAGGAGTTACACTCCTAGTTGTATTAGGTCTCTAGGACTGCTAGTTAGCTGTCAAATGCATTTACAGGTTTGTTTTATGGTTAGAATAGGTGTCACTGATGGAAAATTCGAATTCTCTTGATGAGGGATGATGGAATCCTAATTGTAAATTCTATATATAGATCAAGAGGTCGAGTTAGCAAAGGGTTGGAGACTTTTTGGCTCAGCTGCTGCTCTATGTGCAGACTGTGTATATTTTTAACCTAATGCAGATTTCTACTTAGACAACTCAAGATTCATGAAGAGTTCTTGTATGTTCTTGTTTTGATGGCATATTCCAATACTTACATTTCATTGGTGTTTACTTATGATACTCAGAACTCATCAGTGATGCTCTGACTTCTTTCATAGATAAACTAAGTATGTTTCAATGTTTTATATTTTCATTTTTGCACTTGAACTCTATAATGCCTTGACTTCCATGCTAGGTAGAATGTTTTGGCTTCACTACTCAGGATTCAAAGAGAGTTTTTAATGTCATATTGTCTCATGGCTTTCCTCTTTCATTTACTTGCAGTGGTATGAATACATGTTACTTATAACTCATCAATGATGCTCTAGCTTCCTTCATGTATTCATAAACTATGTTTCCTTGCATTGTATCTTTGTTTTGCTGATGCATAAAAACTCTCTATGCCCTGACTTCATGTTACGCTGATCTTGCTGTGGTACCGAAACATACTTTGACTCCATAGCCCAATGGTAGCCAACCTTCATCTTTCAACCTATAAACATATACAATCACAAACCATAGAGTTAGCCATCTATCCATATCTTTAATCAAAATCATTAACCCTGTGAGAGAGCCCTCTCAGGCTGAGGAGGCTAAGCCTTAGCCAAAAGTTGGTTTGAAATAGTTAATCAAAGTCTTCCTGATCAACAGCCTATTAGGGGTGGATTTTTGTGATAACATTTTGGTGCGTCTGCCGGGAGTCTGAATATTAATCATTCCCGAAATCAAGAAGCTGAACTTCTGAAGGTAGCAGGAGCTCAGAAATCTTTGGAGGTTGCAAAACTACCTTGGTGACTCCATTGTTGAAGAATTCAAAATTCATAGATTCATGGTGATTCCACTGGAGTTATGAAGAACTCAGATGCTACCATTCTTATTTCAAGGTATGCATGCATAAATTTTTCAGGAATTCATGGTTTCCCAAATCATTTTCCCAAGGATGCATATTTTCTAAGGAATGGTCCAAAATTCAATGGAGAATTTTTGAGTTTAATTTGAAGCATATATCTGATTTCTGTGATTTTACCGAGCTTCTTAGAGTCAAACATGAGGATGTTTGCATTATGTTGTTTTATGATTCATTTCAAGGGAAATGTAAACAGTGGATTGAAAGATTTCCTGCCAAATCTATTAAGTCATTTGAAGACTTTTGGCTTATATTTTTGGAGGAATGGATAGATAGATCAGATTTGGTGGCAAACTCTCCTTCAATTCAAGGTTTCAAACAATGGAATGAT
>APFE030044853.1:155684-186619 GCA_000404065.3 Pinus taeda | reverse complement strand
GTTAGTTTTTTGTGATTTTTTTATCATTATTCCACCATCTAAATAGCAGAAAAGAAGAATAGCTTAGGATTTGCTCAACTACACCTTAGGCTCAATTTCTACAAATTTTCATGTTTTCATTAGGAATAGTTATGAACATGCATACTTAAATGATCTTGTTTACGTTGTTTCTTTCACTTATGAATGATAATTTAGGAATTCTTAACTACTCCTAGATAACCATTCATTCACTTCTCCTCCTTGCCAGTTTTGATGAAAGATTCTTAATTTCCTTTCATCCTTGACCATCATTCCATCCTTTCAGCAAATTGATAACTGTTTCATGTGTGGCTATCCTGCTCCACAATCCCAAGAAAATGCACCAGCAAGTCTTAATCCATGACTCCATGCCCAATGGTTTGAAACTTATCACACCTTACGTTGCCTCTCAGCTTGGAATTTTCTACCGGGCATACATCTTCCATCCAAACAAAAAATGAAAACCCCTGAACCGGACAACTAGCCTAAAATCATCATCAACAAAGTTAAATCATTAAAAGAGAGCCCTCTCTGATTGCAGGTGGGCTATAACCTGCAATCCAAAGATTGGTTTGTGGTTACCTCGGCTGTATCCCTACAGGAGCCTAGGGACAACCTGAGTGATAACACCCTGAAGCATTACATTAGTGGGTGTTTTATTCATGGACACCTAATTGTAACATTTACATTTTCTCTAAAGGATTTTCTATTTTTCCAATTTGATACTAAAAGAGAATTGGAGTTTGTACTAAATGAAGGGCCTTGGTTCTGGAGTACAGTAGGACTATCAATTACTCCGAGGTTTCCTAATTTTGATGCTACATCTATGGTGGTTACTACTATGCCAGTTTGGGTTAGAATCTCAGATCTTTTGATCCGAAATTATATAAGAATGCAATAAAATACAAATACAAACATACACATAGAGATGCATTAGAAATAAAACTTCATTTCATTAATAACAAATAACTTAAATATGATTACATACAGAATGGATTGTAGCTTATCTCTGAGAAGAGAAATGGCAATTACATGCTTCTAAACTGTGTTGCAATGAGGCTCAAGGGCCTTTTTATTATTACACAATAAGGGAAAACACTAAACAAACAAAACCCTAACCCCAGGAGATGGAACACCAAGAGTTTGTGGGCCCCATTGGGGTTAGTTGGGCAGCCAACTTCTCGGGGTCGTAACTTGGTCGTATGATCTATGTTTGGTGCATATGATACATCGTTGGAAAGATATTTTTGAGTACTATGGGATTTGTATCAGGCCTATGCATATGAATATGATCCTACTACATACCTAAAAAAAATGTCGTTTAGGGGGTCAAAACAGCTCCAGAAGTTCAGGACCCGAAAAACTGATAAAATAAACAAATGAAACCAACTAGAGGTCTAGGTGGAATAGGTGGGTTTCCACCAATATCCACCTAGATCAATCCTCCCCCATTAGGAAGAAATGATCCACATTTCATGCAGAGCCTCCATGAAGTGAGGAAATTTTTGTTGGACCTGGTCACTAATGAACCACTTGACCTGGTGAAGGAATTGGTCTGCTTTGACAACTCGACATAGCTGGATCCTCTTCTGGTGAGTGTTCTTGATATGCGTGTCCATAATCCTATCAGTTGTGGCATATTCGATGTAGCTTGGGTTGATTTCTATTGGTGTCAGCTGCTCAGCAACGTTGGATGTGTCCAACAATGGGGGAAAATATGGTCGCAGCCGGTCCACATTGAAAATTGGGTGTAGGCCAAGGAGCGGTGGAATGTTGAGCTTGAAGGCATTTTCCCCTACAACCTTGGTAATGGTGTACGACGCATATCAGAGTAGGAAAATTTAGCGGTGGGGCCCAGTGAGGCACTTTTTCTGCAAATGTAACCAAACTTTGTCGCCCACCTAGAACCTGTGTGGCACTAGATGTTGATCATGACGTCCCTTGTACCTAGTATTGGCTTGGTCCAATATGGCATGGACCTACTGACAGATGTGCTGAATGCACTCATTGAAGTTGTTAGCCCTATTAGCTTTATCCTGGACATGAGCTAAATATGCCTGAGTAGCTACAAATGGTATGGCCACATCAATGGGACATAATGGTTGGAATCCCAACCCCACCTGAAAGGGACTGTGGCCAATTGACCTATGGAGATCTCTATTGTAGCTATGTTGGACATAAGGGAGGCTTTCATCCCATGTGTGTGGATGCTTCGAGTTTTACATGTGAAGAATGTGCATGATTATCCTGTTGACGACCTTTGTTTTTCCATCAATTTGGGGGTGGAAGTCATGGAATTAGTGAGCTTGGCATCCAACATCGACTAGAGGCTTGACCAAAATGCACTCAGGAACCCACTATCCCAATTTGAGATAATGGATTATAGGATCCCAAAGTGTACCCACACTCATTCAAACAATATCTTAGTAGTGGCTTCAACTATGATACTCTTCTTGCAGGCTGCCATAATGGCCATCTTAGAGAATCTGTCGACGACCACAAAAACATAGTCGTTGCCATTCTTAGTAAAAGTAAGGCCTGACATGTAATCCATGGAGATGGATTGCCAAGGCTGAGTAGGAGTAGGAAGAGGAGTATATAGGCCTTGCTTCTTGATGTTCAGTTTGGAAATGGCACAGGTAGTGCAATATCTAATGTACTTCCCAACATTATGTTGAAGGTTCGGCCAATAAAAATAATTTTGCAACACTCCTACTATTTTCTCTACTCTGAAATGCCCAACGACCCAATTGTAGTGTACCTCCCAAATCATCTTGGCATGCTCGCTTGAAGGAACACAAAGGTGTCATAGGTGGCATAATAGTGCACCCTAGAGGTGAAAATCAAGAACTTGCTTATCTTCCAGGAGCATCTGGTATGTCTTGCTAAATTTTGGATCGCTTTTGTAAAGATGTGGCCACCCTAGAGTCTCATTTCCAGAAGAGTCGAATGCAATGGTCAGTGCCATGACCGGTAGTCAGCCGAGGCAGTCTGCAACATTATTGGTGTTTCCCTTCTTATACTTAATGTTAAAATGGAACTGTTGGAGGTATGTGGACCATTTCTGATGGCGATCATTTTTCAACTTTCCTTGTATCTGCATGAACTACAAGGGTTGGTGGTCTGTGTGGATGACTATTTCCTTCCCCAGAATGTAATGCTTCCATTGTTGGTAGGCCTGCACAATGGAATACATCTCTTTGTCATAGGTGGGATACTTTCGAACTGTGTCTGAAAGTGTCTCATTATGATATGCCATTGGATGCCCCTGTTGAGTAAGAACTGCACTAATAACATAGTCAAAGGTATCTCTCTCAATCTCAAACGGTTGTTTCAGGTCTAGTAATGTGAGAAATGGTGCAAAGAAGAGGCTTCAATTTGAAAA
Source organism: Pinus taeda (assembly GCA_000404065.3). Classification (NCBI taxonomy): domain Eukaryota; kingdom Viridiplantae; phylum Streptophyta; class Pinopsida; order Pinales; family Pinaceae; genus Pinus; species Pinus taeda. The sequence continues at coordinate 183,216 of APFE030044853.1, read as the reverse complement.
ACTCCTTTTGTTTGGATTCAAACCAAAAGAACTTTGCTTTCTCTCCACCCTTGGTGACTTGAATCAAAGGCCAAGTGATATGAGAGATCCCCAACACGAACTTGCGGTAGAAATTGCTAAGACCAAGAAAGTTGCAGAGCCCTACTAGAGTGGTTGGGGCTGACCAATACCGAATAACTTGTATCTTCTTTTCATCCACATGCACACCCTGCGCATCAATGATGTACCCTAGATATTGAATTTGGGTCATACCAAAATTACATTTCTCCAAATTGGCACACAATTTGTGTTGTCGCAGGGTTTGGAGGACCTGTTGAATATGGTGGAGGTTCTCTTTCCAACTCTGGTTGAAGGTCAAGATGTCTTCCAAATACACTACCATGAATGAGTTGATGAAGGGCCGAAATATGTCATCTATCAGCGTCATGAAGGTTGTCGGGCCATTCGTCAACTCGAAAGGCATGACCAGCCATTCGAAAATGCCCTCCTTAGATTTGAAGGAATTCTTCCACACATCGGAGGGTTTGATTGGTACTTGGTGATAACTGGACTTCAAGTCAATCTTACTGAAATATTTGGCCCCCTTTAGCTAGTCTAGAAGGTCATCAATCTATGGGAATATATACCTATTCTAGATAGTGATCTTATTCCATGCCTGATATTCAATACAGAGTCTCCAGATCTTGTCCTTCTTCTGCACCAACACGATTGGGCTCCCACAAGGTGATGAACTTCGCCTGATATGCCCTTTCTACAATAGCTCCTAAATATTCCTCTTGATTTCATCGTTTTCTAGAAAACAACGTCAATAGATCAACCTTTTGGGTAGCAGTGCACCCGGGGTTAGATCAATGGATTTCTTGACCTGATAGTGTAGGGGTACCCCTATGGGTGAGGTGAAGATGTACCTATACTCCTCCATGACCTTGTCCATTTGTTGTTGCCGTGTGGAGGAGACCTGTCTGGAGGTCATGGATGTGGCCACAATATTCTTCTTTCCCTAAGGGTGAATCATAAGGAAGACAAATTTCCTGGTTTGGGAAATCATCTCAGTGTGTTGCTTAGTAGTTATTAAAGAGATGATGGTAGGCAGTGATACCTCTTGTATCTTGTATAACTTATTTCCCAAAGAAATAATAACAGTGCAAGGCCCAGACTCATACAAAGTATGACGCTTCCACAAGTATGGTTGGCCTAGTAATACATCACAAACTTTAAGAGGAGCAACATCACATAGAACCTCATCTATGAAGGTATTGATGTTGTAGGGAATGCAACACTACTCACTGATGCGGAGATCTCGTCCTTGGTGAAGCCACCCGATGGTGTATGGTTGCGGGTGTGGTGTGGTTGGTAGGCCCAAACACTTCATGATCTATGCTGAAATCAGGTTCTTTTTGCTTTCGTTGTCGACAATGAACTGTAGCTGAGAACCCTTCACCCACATATGTGAGTGGAAGAGTCACTCCCCCTCCTCTAGATCTTCGGGCTCAATATTTTGGATCTTGGTGGTGGCAACGGTGGCACTGGGCTCCGCGTCAATAATTTTTTTCCCTTTTTCATTCTCCTTGTCAGGTTTTGAATCAGAGTCAGAACAGGCATCTGATTTGAAAGCCTTCATCTCAACCACCAGTGACTACTTGGGTCAACACTCACTTGTGTATGGAGTGGGGCTCTTATGGAAATCACACCATTTCCTTGTGTCCTTATTTGTATTCATGGTGTTTTTCTTTGCTTAGCTTCGGTGGGTGTTCTTGGGTCACCCTGCCTTGGCTTTGTCCTTTGTTCTATGGTTTGGGGGCGCCTTTCCCTTACTTCAGATTTGCAGATCCAACGTCTCACTTATTCTGTTTAAATTTTTTCTCGATCTTGATAGCATATCGATAGGTGACACCAAGTGAGGATATTTCCAGGAACTCCATCTCGTCCTATATGTACTTTTGTAGATAGTCAAAGTACTTGAGTACCAAACGTCACTAAGAATATGTGATACCCAACTTTGTACGAAGGGTATGAAAAATATTTGTGAACCCCGACACGTCTTGGTCCCTTCTCTGCCACAGAATGGTCCACTTTATGTATTTATCTTCATAGCTCCCAATAGGGTAATATTGTTCCTTGATGGCGTCTCAGAAATCATTTCAAGTGGGTGTGGCTGAAAACAGTGAGGGTTCCCCCTCGACCATCTGTTCGCAGTAGTTTTTTCACCAGTCCTTGACATGGGGGGCGGCTTTGAGAAGTGAAAGAATAATCTTTTCCCAATTGGAAAATTCATGAACCAAAAAATACCTTCCAACACATTTAACCATATATCTATGACTTCGACATCTATCTGGCCTTCAAATATGGGAATTTCAAATTTGACATGTACCTTAAAGGGAGTGGTGCCGAAGGATCTGGGAAGTTATCCATCATCGAATTCCTTTGTCGCTCAAGGGCTTCTTTGAGAAATATTTTGAAAGGATCTCCTAGTCCCTCGTCTTTCTTTTCTTTCATCATGGGAGGCTGTCAAGGTTTGTAGGGCTGGTCTTCTAAAGGTTCAACTAGTTTGAGCCCTAATTCCTTATACCCTGACGTCATTGGGGACATGCAAAGAAAAACATAGAAAGGGAAAACCGCTCTAATATCACTGATCCAAACTTATACAAGAACGTAACATAATATAGATACAAACATAAACATAGAGATGCAACAAAAATAAAACTTCATTTCATTAATAACAAAGAACTGGAATATGCTTATATACAGAATGGAAATAAACTAGCATGGGAGATGGTAGCTTATCTCTGAGAAGAGATGTTGCAGCTACATGCCTCTAAATTTTGTTACAATGAGGCTCAAGGGAATTTTTATTATTTACCAACAAGGGAAAGCCCTAATAACCGAAATCCTAACCCCAGGAGATGGAATGCTAAGAGTTTGTGGGCCCCGTTGGGGTTAGTTGGGAAACAAACTTCCCTAGGTCATAACTTGGCCATGTTATCTTTGTTTGGCATGTACGATACCTTGTTGGAAAGATCTATCTGAGTACTATAGGATTTGTGGCAGGCCCATGTTGTAAACCTAAAAAAATAATGTTGTTTAGGGGGTCAAAACAGCTTCAAAAATTTATGACTCGAGAAACTATTAAAAATAGTAAATGTTGTGATTATCAAGGAAACATATGAAACCGACAGGAGGTCTAGGTGGAATAGGTGGGTGGCCACCAATATCCATCTAAATTAGTCCTCCCTTATTAGGAAGAAATGGTCCCCATTGTGTGCAGAGCCTCCATGAGGTGAAGAAATTTTTGTTGAACCTGGTCCCTGGTGAACGACTGCCTTGGTGAAGGAGTTGGCCTGATTTGACAACTTGATATAGTTGGATTTTCTGTTGGTGATTGTTTTTGATATGTGTGTCAATAATCCTGTTAGTTGTGGCCTTTTTGATGCAGATTGGGTTGCATTATGTTGGTGTCAACTGCTCAGCAACATCAAATGTGTCCAACGATGGGGAAAAATATGTTCACATCTGGTCTCAATTTAATATTGGATGTAGGCCAAGGAACGGTGGAATTTTTAGCTTGAAGGAACTATCCCCTACTGCCTTGGTGATGGTGTACGACCCATATCGTATCAGGTGAAGTTTTCAGTGGGGCCCAGCGAGGCGCTCTTTCTATAAATGTAACCAAACTTTGTCGCCCACCTGGAACCTGTGTGGCACCCCATCTTGATCATGACACTGCTTGTACTTAGCATTGGATCGGTCCAATATATCATGGACCTGCTGAAGAATGTGTTGAATACGCTCAATGAAGTTGTTGGCCCTATCAACTTTAGCCTGGATGTGAGCTGAATTTTCCTGAGTAGCTGCAAATGGTATAGCCACATCAATGGGACATAGTGGTTGGAATCCCAAACCCACCTAAAGGGGACTGTGGCCAGTTGAGCTATGCAGAGTTATGTTGTAGTCGTGTTGGATATAGGGGAGGCTTTCATCCCATGTGCGTGGATACTTTGAGTTGTACATGCGCAAAATTTGCATGATCATCTTGTTGATGACCTTGGTTTGGCCATCAGTTTGAGGGTGGAAGGTCATGGGCTTAGTGAGCTTGGTATTGAACATCGACCAGAGGCTTGACCAAAATGTACTTAGGAACATGTTGTCCCAATCTGAGATAATGGACTATGGGATCCCAAAGTGTACCCACACTCGTTCAAAGAAGAGATTAGCAGTGGCTTCTATCGTGATACTCTTATTGCAGACTGCCAGAATGGGCATCTTAGAGAATTTGTTGATGACCACGAAAACGAAACCGTTTCCATTCTTAGTAGAAAGAAGGCCTGACATTTAATCCAAGGAGATGGATTCCCAAGGCCTACTAGGAGTAGGTAGAGGAGTATATAGGCCTTGCTTCTTTATGGTAAGTTTGGAAATGGCAAAAGCAGTGCAAGATCTGATGTACTTCCCAACATCTGGTCAAAGGTTCAACCAATAAAAATACTTTTGCAACACTGCCACTATTTTCTCTACTCTTAAATGTCCAGTGACCCAGCTATAGTGTGTCTCCCAAATCATCTTGGGCCCCTCGCTTGAAGGAACACATAGGTGTCCCAAGTGGCATAACTGTGCACCCCAGAGGTGAAAATCAGGAACTTGCTTGCCTTCTAAGAGAATCTAGTATGTATGTGTTACCAAATTCGAGATTTCTCTTGTAAATATGTAGCCACCCTGAAGTATCATGTCCACAAGAGCAGAGCATAGTGGTCGGCACCATGACCTGCAATCGACTGAGGCAAACTAAAACATTATTGGCATTTCCCTTCTTGTACTTAATGTTCAAATGGAACTATTGCAGGTATGAGGACCATTTCTAATAGTGATCGCTATGTAACTTTCCTTGTGTCTGTATGAACTGCAGAGGTCGGTGGTCTGTGTGGATGACCATTTCCTTCCCCATAATGTAATGCTTCCATTGTCGGTAGGCATGTACAATGGAATACATCTCTTTGTCATAGGTGGGATACTTTCAGAATTTGTCTGAAAGTGTCTCGTTGTGATATGCCACCTGATGCCCCTATTGAGTAAGAACTGCACCAATAGCATAGTTGGAGGCATCTATCTCAATCTCAAATAGTTGTTGCAGGCTTGGTAATGTGAAAAGTGGTGTAGAGCAAAGGCGATGCTTCAACTTAGCAAATGCCTTTTGTTGGGATTCAGACCAAAAGAAATTTTCTTTCACTCCACCCTTAGTGACTTGACTAAAAGGCCAAGTGATATGAGAGAACCCCAACATGAAACTGTGATAGACATTGGCAAGACCCATAAAGCTGCAGAGCTCTATTAGAGTGGTTGGAGTTGGCCAATCCTGAATAACTTGTATCTTGGTTGGGTCCACATGCACACCCCTCTCATCAATGATATACCCTAGATATTGAACATGGGTCATACCAAAAGTGAATTTATCCAAATTGGCACACAATTTGTGTTGTCACGGGGTTTGGAGGACTTATCAAATATGGTGGAGGTGCTCTTCCCAAATCTAGTTGAAGATCAGGATGTCATCCAAATACACTACCATGAATGAGTTGGTGAAGGGCCAAAATATGTCTTCCATCAGCCTCATGAAGATGGTGAGGACATTCATCAACCCAAAAGGTATGACCATTCATTCAAAAATTCCCTCCTTGGATTTGAAGGCAGTCTTCCACACATTAGAGGGTTTGATTGGTGTCAGGCTCCCATACGGTGATGAACTTGACCTGATGTTCCTTTTCTACAACAACTCCTAAATCTACCTCTTTATTTCATAATTCTCTAGAACAGAGCGTCCCTTTAGGTAGCGACGCGCTTGTGGTCAGATCGATGGAGTTCTTGACTTGACAGTGTAGGGGTACCCCTATGAGTGAGGTGAAGATATCCCTGTACTCCTCCACAACCTTTTCCATATGTTGTTGTCATGCGGAGGATCCCTATCTGGAGGATGTGGATGTGGCAACAATCTTCTCCTTGCCCCGAGGGAGAATCGTAAGGAAGAAAAATTTCCCGGTCTGGGAAATGATCTTACTGCATTGCTTCGTAGAGATTGGCAAAGAGATGGTAGTAGGCAGTGCTAACTTTTGTATCTTGTATAACATATTTCTCAAAGAAATAATAATAGTGTGAGCCCTAGACTCATAGACAATATGACGCTTCCACATGTTTGGTTGGCCTAATAATAGATCACAAACTTCAAGAGGAGCAACATCACACAATACCTCATCTGTGAAGGGCTTGATGTTGTAGGGAAGGCAACACTGTTGGCTGACATGGAGATCTCATCCTTAATGAAGCCACTCAATTGTGTATGGTTGTGGGTGTGGTGTGGTTGGTAGGCCTAACCGCTTCATGAACTCTTTTGAAATCAGATTTTTTGCCTTCCATTGTTGACAATGAACTGTAGCTGAGAATCCTTCACTGACATTTGTGAGTGGAAGAGTCGCTCCCCCTCCTCTGGATCTTCAGGTTCAATCTTCAGGATCTTGGTGGTGGCAATAATGGCACATGGCTCCACATCAATAATTTTCCTCCCCTTTTCATTCCATTTGTTGGGTTATGACTCAAGGTCAGAACATGCATTCGATTTGGAAGCCTTCAACTCAGCCACCAGTGACTACTTGGCTCAACACTCACTTATGTTGTGAGTGGTTCTCTTATGGAACTCACACAATTTCCCTGTGTCCTTTGTCTTTGTTGAAAATAGCAACAAGAAATGATAAAAATAGAATCTAGTGTATTCCAATTTTAATTTGTCCTTGAATTAAAATTGTGAATTAAATTGGAATTTAGTCTCACCAGCTGCTTGAAAATAATTAATTAATTCATTATGGATTAATTAGTTGGAGAAATTCAAGCTAGAAGTCTTTCTGAAGTCATGCAATAGTTATCCCTTAAATTAAGGAGATTATCCCTTAATTAAGGAGATAAGATTGAGTTATATCTGAGTTGTAATTAGTTAGCTCAGTTTACTGAGTTAAGTCCAACTAAATAAGTTCCAAACTGTTTTTGGAACTAGTTGTGAGTTATCAGTTAGTTCATGCATGCATGCACTCAACTAGTGTGCTCCAGATAACTGAAGATTCCCTCATCAAAAACTCATGCATGTTTGTTCTGAGAAAGACCCAGTTGAGCTAAATGTCAAGGACAGGCTACTATCAGTTGCATGTGTTTTCCTATAAAGGAAACTCATCCATGCAGTCAAGGTAAGGTTCCTTGAGGATTGCACAATTTTACGGGGTGTGAGATCAGTGTGAGTGATCAGTGTTACACTTGGTAACAGGTGGATCACCCAGGAGAAACTGTGCAAGGAAATAGGAGGTTTGGAGGGCAAAGGAGAAGGCTTGTGAGAAGCTTTGTTTGCCTATGAGAATCTAGGAGGATTGTACTGAGAGCTGGCTAGCTGTGAGAGCTAAGGATTTGTGTAATTCGGAGATATTTCCACCTTGTATGATAATCAGATAGCGGGGTTTTTAGCTGAGGCTTTCCCCTGAGTATTTTTTGTGTTTCATGTGTATTGATTCTTCTTCTTATGGTTATATGTGTTCAGCTCTGATTCAGATCGATCTTTAAGCTTCCGCAAGTTTGATAGTAGAAGTAGATTATAGTATTTTGATTTGGTATATTACATTATCGAGTTAATCTGCAGTCAGATTTTCTACATAGATCTCAGAGGTAGATTTGTAGAGAATTTGCAAGAAATTCTACAGGTATCAGAGCTAGCTGATCTATAGAGAAATTTCTATAGTCTTCGTGGTGTTGTTATTTGCTTGCGGCTTCCGCAGGTTGTCCTGGGTCACGCCACCTTGGCTTTGTCCTTTGTTATATCGTTTGGGGGCATCTTTCCCTTGCTTTGGATTCACAGATCCAAAGCCTCACTTCTTCTATTTAAATTTTTGCTCAACCTTGACAGCATATCGATAGGTGACGCCAAGTGAGGAGATGTCCAAGAACTCCATCTCATCTTGGATGTACTTGTGAAGACAGTCGCGGTACTTGAGTACCAAATTCCACTCAAAACTCTTGATACCCAACTTCATGCGAAGGGTATGAAAAATATTTGTGAACTGTGCCACATCTTGGTCCCTTCCCTACCGCAGCATGGTCCACTTTATGTATTTATCTTCATAGCTCTCAATAGGGTAATATTGTTCCTTGATGGAATCTCGAAAATAATTCAAAGTGGGTGCATCTAAAAATAGTGAGGGTTCCCCCTCGTCCTTCTGTTCACAGTAGGCTTCCCACTAATCCTTGACATGGGTGGCGACTTTGAGAAGTACAAAAATATTTTTTTCCTGATAGGAAAAGTCATGAGCTGAAAAATATCCTTCGAACAGATTTAACCAGCTATCTATGGCATCTACATCTATCTAGCCTTCAAATATGGGAATGTCCAAGTTGACTTGTACCTTAAAGGGAGTGGCGCCTCCAGAGTGGTTGCTGGATAAAGATGTGTCACCTATGGGTAACCGCCGAAGGACCTAAGCAAAGTTATCAATCATTGCGTTCCTTTGTCGCTCAAGGGCTTCTTCAAGCAATATTTTGAAAGGATCTCCTGCTTCCTCGTATTTCTTTTCTTCCACCATGGGAGGCCTTCGGGGTTTGCAGGGCTGGTCTTGCAAAGGTTCAACCAATTTGAGCCCTAACTCCTTATACTCTAACCTCGTTGGGGACATGCAAAGTAAAATAGAGAAAGAGCAGACGGCTTTGATACCACTCATCCAAACTTATACAAAAACAAAAAAAAAATACAGATACACAAACACATAGATGCAACAGAAATAAAACTTCATTTCATTAATAACAAATAACTTAGATATGCTTACATATAGAATGGAAATAAACTAGCTTATGTGATGGTAGCTTATCTTTGAGAAGAGATGTGGAGGCTACATGCCTCTGAACTATGTTAAAATGGGGCTCAAGGTCCTTTTTATTATTAAACAACAAGGTAAAACCCTAAACAACCAAAACCCTAACCCTAGGAGATGGAATGCCAAGAGTTTATGGGCCCCGTTGGGGTTAGTTGGCCAATCAACTTCTCGGGGTCGTAACTTGGTCATATGATCTTTGTTTGGCGCGTATGATACCTTGTTGGAAATATCAATACGAGTACTACAAGATTTGTAGACTATGGACTTGTTGTGTACTTAAAAAAACGTCGTTTAGGGCGTCAAAACAACTCCAGAAGTTCAGGACCCAAAAAACTGTTAAAAATAGTAAATGTTGTTATAATCAAGGAAATAGATGAAACTGACTGGAGGTCTAGGTAGAATAGGTGGGTGGCCACCAATATCCACCTGGATCATCTTCCCCTTTCTTTTTGGAATCATTGAGTCCTTAAAGAAATTGGGAACAAATTAGGCAAATTCAAAAAAATGGACATGGAAAGAGCGAAAAAAGGAATATTCACATTTGTTAGGATTTTATGTGGGGATATATCCTAGCAAAGGTGTACCAGATCACATCAATTTGAAGAGCTTGAATTTTCAGTGGTCTCAAACTTAAGATTATGAGAACACGACCTTTAGATGTCGTGTGTGCTTCCAAACAGGTCATCTACATAACACACGTACTTTGGCAAAGAAGATCCCAAATAGGAAAAAGAATAAAACAAACAAGCCAAAAGGATGGAATCTAGTGATCCTTCTCTTTCCAAAGATGAGGAGGAAAATAAAGCGACCCAACCAAGAAAATATGAATATAAAATGAAGGGGGAGGTTGTAGTCCAGGATGGATATGCCACTTCACCATCGTCGACTCCTAATATAGAATATCAACAACCTTTGACATGCCCCAGAGGAACCAAATGAGCACATTCCCCTAAGGGTTCATATTTTGACAAAGAACCCCCACATTTGGAGGGGAGTCAAGAACTAGGTTTTATTCTAGTTGATCTAGATCCCAATGGGTGGAAACAGGTGCAAAGAAATAAGGGCTAAAAAGAAAAAAAACAACAATAATTTTCATCCTTAATTACTCTCTATTAGTTTTTTTTCTTTCATTTTATGGCATAGCTCGGTTGTACAAGGACTTATTAGCTCTCGATATGCTCATTTTCGTTCATATCTGTAAAGACATGCTCCTATGTGCCCCTTACAACATACACACTATGTGTGTTTACAAAAATTAATTTTATTTCTATAAATAAAAATTACAATTTTTTTCTTATGGAAATATATATATATATATATATATATATATATATATATATATATAAAAAACCGGCAACCGGAAATGATAGGACTATCAACCTCGGTTCCGGAGAAGGAGTGAAACAAGCAAGAAGCTACAACATATGGCTGGACGAAAAAAGACTGACTTCTACCCAGAATGGGCAGACGCCTCAACACGAAGCTTTTTCCCTTTCCTTTTTTTGACTTCGACCCAACCATCCAAGGGTGAATGAGCCATAACAACTTGAATATTGGGGATCTCCACTGGCGAGCCCTCCTTTTCTGAATTAGAGGAGGAGGTCAAATGGACGCGTTTATGGGCGATGACTGTATCGGAGAAATGCGTCGGACCATCGGTGGAAGGGACCACAGAATGAGGGGCTTGATCCAAATCTGTATCGCTACGTTCATCTTCAGAGTTAGAGGAATCAGAATCCACAACTGGAGGTGGAGAGCAAGGAGCCCATCGTTTGGACTTGGGCTTGGGGAGGTTATCTTTATTCTATTTTGTCGGGAGAGAGGGGCAGGTGTTCTGCAGATGCCCTGATTGGTAGCAATGGCGGCAACGGAATGCAGTATTTTTGTAATCCAGTGTCTGGGTCCAAACATAGTCATTTATCTTGAGATTGATTTGTTCTGGAAGTCCTTTGCTCAAATCTAACTCCACGCATATTCTGGCATATGTTTAGAGACCTTTATGTTCCCGCCAGAATCTCCCATAATGAAACTGCCCAAGGTGTTGCCTATGGCTTCAAAGACAACACCATGCCATAAGTGGGAAGGTAAGTTTGGAAGCTTGATCCATATAGGTGTCTTGGTAATGACAGCAGTTGCTGGATCAAAATCTGGGAACCAAGGAGTCAAGAAGAGCCCTGCAGTTCCCATGAACCAAGGGCCCTCTTCTAAAGCCTTTTCATAATGCTTACTGTCATAAAATAGAACAATGAAGTATCCTTTTGAACAGAAACTGATCTTGCAATGATGAGTCCAGTTTGCATGGATCCATGCATAGAGATCCTGAGATCATGGCCACAGTCCGTTAAATCTTCAAATGATGGCTCTTTCTGCAAATTCTTGGAGCAGGTTTGCAGGACCTTCATTGGTGATTTCAACAGAGGGAACTTCCTCTATCTTGTCAACCAAAAAAGGCTTAGCTTTAAGACCTACCGAGGGTTTGGGATTCTCAGAGTGTACTGCATCTTTGTAAGAGAAAGGAGGAGCAGAGGATGATTGTCCCACTGCACCTCCTCTCAAACAAAGGGATAACACCAAAGAGTTGTTTCTGTTAATGTTGTAAGAAGAGAGGGGAAGAAGGTCTTCAAGTTGTTTACCTTGAAAGAGAAGTCTCTGAAGGCCTGAAGGGATCCCAATCTGCCGATCTAGATCCAGCTTGATATCAAACACCAAATTTGAAGAACTGACCCATTGCAGGATGGTTTTGCCTGAAGGTAGAGAAATTTGGATCTGAAAGGAGTCAAAGAAGTGCTCAGACACAGTGTCAGGGCCTCTTATGCATCCGAGAGCAGATATGCCCTAGCGATGATAGGGAGGGTATTTCTCCGGGGAACTAGATCTTGAATTCACCAGATCTAACCCTGAGATTCTACTCTGAGTCATTTGCTCACCTTTATACAGCTTATGCAGTGATTGGGCTTCCAGATCTGGCCAACCTGGGGGTCGAACTTCAGTATGCAGGTCTAAATCGAAGAGTCTATGGCTTGATCTGTGCAACATACCTCGGATCAAGGCATAAGTTGCCCAATCGGGGCTCATTAGCGGCCTCTTGAACAGGTAGGAAGTAATATCTTCATCGTAGAGGTGCCTGATCCATGAGCGTTTCTGAAGCAAATCCGCCCCTTTTAATATGAGCGGGAGAATCTCAGTTATATTCGCTGCCTGTGTAAACTTGATATGCAGCAGATCCGGCCGGATTCGCTCCTCTGTGTTTCTAATAAACCCTAACGATAGCAAATAACCTAAAACCCTTACTCTCGTCGGCGCGAAGAAGGCCAGTGCGAATCCTGCGAAATCAGTCTTCTGGCCTGTGGTATCATCGTGGGCTTGACAGACATGGGTAAGGTGAAGAGCCATTGCCGTCGTAGGAGTTCTTGTATGGCTTACTCCAGTGCTTCCTTCGCTGTAGCTAAATTTCAATTTCATGGAAAAAAATATTACCAGTAAATACTTTTCATAATTAAATTTATGTTAAATTTTAAAATAATTTTTTGACTAAATCAAATTATATATAAATAATATAATACAAATAAAATAAAAATATGAAATATGAAAGTAATCATGCACGTGTGAATGAGGTAGGTAACCTTGGAAAAAAATGTGAATGAGATAGATAAAGTGAATTAGAATCAACCTTTTGTTTACACATTAAATTTGATTGTAAAAATTAATTAAGATTTATTAAGTTGTTCACATGGTTTTTTAAGCTAATATGGTTGTATCCAAAATAAATTAGTTCTATACAAAGTTAGTCTGCTCTCAACAAACATTTTTTGGGCTTTGCCTTGAACTCTCATAGCTAGAGCCTTGACCATGATTTAATAAGAAACACTCAATAGTGTTATTGACCACCACCAATTAATAGAATATCTTATTGTATTCTTTGGAATAAGGTTGATTAGTCCTCGCTTAACTACTTCTAAAAGACTTCCCATAGAAAATATCCTATGGATAAGATTGCAGAAATCCTCTCCCATTGTGTGTCATGTCTTCATGTATAATTCATAAGGTGGGCCATCATACCCAATGACTTCCCATTTTGCATTAAAGAGAGGGTAGCAAAAAAAACATCTTTCATAAAATCTCTTTGCAACCTATCATGGTCTCTAATTGAGACTTTGTGAGGAACCACCGTATAACAAGAACCCCTAGTAGCCACACCAGACTTCAACAAATGGAAACCATATAAAATTTTTTTTGGAAGTTATCACTAAACATACCTCGAATCATAGTTGGGTTCTCCTTACGAGCCTTATCATCCCCACAAAGACTAAGAATGCTAACATCCATCGTTTCTTCTTCAAGAAGTTGAAGAAGAACTTAGATCCCTCATTTCCCTCCTAGATCCACTATAATCAGGCTCTAACTTGAGCCCATTTGCAATATACTCCTTCTTATGAACCAACATCTCAAGCTAAGTTGCATTCTGTTTAAGGGTGATGTTATGTGTATCCTCCTCTAAGAGATCATGCCTTGAAACACATAAGGGGTGCCGCTTTTTTTTTAAACAAATTTCTAAAAACATGTTCAAATTTTTCTTTTTCAACATATCATGATGATTTTCACTTTGGTACAATACAGTTTCCACTTTGCATTTCACAACGATTTTCACTTTGGCACAATAGAGTTTTTTTTTTAATTTCTGTATTGCAATGTTTTTATCTTTGTGCAATATATCACAGGAGGAATATTTGTGTGGTTATGTGAACCTCGAATAAAAAATATTTTTTTTCATAATGCAATGTCTCACACCTCTTGTTTTGCTTGTGACATTTCACATTCTTAAGATTTTTGTTTCTTTGTAATATTTTGCACCTTTTGAAAATTTTATTGTGCAACATTTCACACTTTGCCTCTTTTTGGTTTCTTCATTTCACACACATTTTATCTATGTGACATTTCACATCCTTGAGAAGTTTTCAATCTTGTGGCATATCACACCTCATCCTGTTTCTCGCAAGACATATCACATCTTGCAAAGGTTTTCTTCATTATGATCTATCATATGAAACAAAAGTTCCTCTTCATGCAACATGTCACAACTCCTCAAATATATTATCTTCGTGACAAAAAAAACACTTCAAAGATAATAAAAAAATTCTAGAAAACTTGGCAAAATTTCCATTTATTTTTATTTATAAGTTATTCCCCTATGACATTATGCACCTAACATGTTTTATTTGTGAAAAATTGCATCACCTAAAATTTCCTTCTACGTGACATATCGCATTTCCATGAAATTTTCATCTCCACCATATATTGCATCACTTGAAAGTTTATCTTCATGTGATACACTATGTTGCCATAATTTTTCTTTGCATGTGATGGACATTTTCCTTTGTTGTGACATTTTTTTTTTGGTTTAGGACAAACTTTTCATCATTACATCTTTAAAAAATTTTCTTTCTTGAATCATTTATATTCAAAGTTTTTTCACTCACAAAACATTGCATTGCAACAAAGTTTATTTGTAAACTATCATGGACATTCCACGACCTTCTCTTGAGTGTACCATTTAACCTTCCCTAGAAGTTGTCCTTTCAACCTAATATACCAAAGGTCACATCATCACTATCTTGTAGTTTTGGACCTATTTTGCAAAATTGTATCTTTTTCAACTCTACTTGAGCATTTGGTGTCAAATACTCTACAGAAGGTAAGATCTATTCCTCTTCCTGATCTAGCATGGAAAGCTCATAGAGATGCAGATTATCCACATTTACAACTAAGTAAATGCACATGTATGGGGGTAGACTAAGTCTGTAGGAATTATCTCCCTCCTTTTCCAGTATCTCAAAGGGACCATATCATAGAGCCTTGATTTTCTTACCAAGACTCTGCAACCTCTCCTTGTTCAACTATAACCATGCTTTGTCTCTCAGCTTGAACGACTTCTCTATTGTGTTGATCATGCCTGGACTTGTATTTTTCCTACGACTTTTGTAGTGTCTCATGTACCTGTATATGGATTTTCCTTATTTTTCTACAAAATTTTCAGCCCTCAAGGCATCCCCTATAAGATCCTCCCTTACTCCTTTGTGCTACCCATATGCAATATCTAACGATGAAGGTGGAAAATATCCAAAACAAGTTTCAAATGGGGACTTATCAGTAGAATTGTGAACTGATTTGTTATAAGAGTGTTGCATATATACCATATTTTCATCCCAAGTCTTCAAATGCTTCTGATTGTAATCCCTCAAAAGTTGCACCAAAGTCTTATTGGCTACTTTTGTCTGCCCATATGTTTGTTGATGGAATGTTGTATACCTCTTTAACTTCATGTCCATATTCTCCCATAATATAGTCCAAAATGCACCGAGAAATCTTATGTCCTTGTTTAAAAATGATGTTCCTTTGTATGCCAAAGTGCACCCAAACCTTTCCAAAGAATAATTTTGTTGCTTCTTTCCCACTTATGGTATTTTTATAGGGCATCCGAATGCACATCTTATAGAGCCTGTCAACTACCATGAAAAAGTAGTCATATCCCTTCCTAATTGTTGGTAAACCTCCCACAAAGTCCATGGAAATGCTTTCCCAGGGACGAGTGGGTAAGGGGTGATATACACCATGTTTCCTATTACTAGGCTTATTGGTACAAAAAAACATGCATCATCTTATGAAAGTAACTACATATTCTTTCATCTTATGCCAATACATATACCTGTGCAAGTTGGACATTGTTTTCCCTACACCAAATATCCCTACAACATTGGAGGTGTGATCCTCTTTGATTAGTTCCGATTTCTCACATTTAGGAACACATAACTTATCCAACATATAGAGTAAATTGTTATGGATATGGTAGTGAACGATGTTGTCACCATCGTGCATATGAATCTAGCTCTACAACTACTGAAACACCTCCTTCAAGTCCTCATCCTTTAAATATGACTCTTGATATGCTTAATGCGTGAATGGCTCCATGTGCATTAGAGTTCCCAAAGCTATGATATTTGATGTGGGTAGCCTTGAAAGCATGCTGGCCAAACTATTTTTTATGCCCTTATTGTACTTAATCACTAAATTAATTTGTTGTAGAAACCCCATCCACTAGTAATGATTGGTTTGTTATAGCTTATCCTGGGCCTACAAGTATTTTAGTGGTTGGTTATTTGTGTGGATTACTATCTTATTTCCCATTAGATAATGCTTCTACTTCTTCACAACTTGCACTAAGGAATAAAGCTCCTTGTCATAGGTAGGGTAGTTAAGAGCCACCCCAAGAAATAATTTAGAATGGTAGTTTACATGCCTTCCTCCCTACATCAAGGCTGCTCCCATAACATACTCACTAACTTCTATCTTCACTTCAAAGGGTTGCTACAATTTAATAATGCGAGGACTAGTGCTTGACTGATCTTCTTCTTTAACTCATCAAAGGCTCAATGCAAACCATTTTCCCACTAGAAACTCTCGCCACTTGTTAGTATGTGTGGAGTGGTGCTACTACTATTGAAAATGAGGCTATGAATTTCCTCGAATACTGTGCTACCCCAATGAAACTCCTAACCTTAGAAAAATCAGTAGAAATTGGATAATTCATGATGGCCTCCATCTTGGAAACATCTATCTTTAGCTCTTCTCCACCTATCACATACCCCAGATACACTAACGATTGTTGTGCAAACTCACACTTCTTGATATTTTTTAGTAGATGGTGCTTCTTTAATGTCTCCAACACTTGTGTCAAATGTGAGATGTGTTCCTCATAGGTAGCATTGTCTACCAATATATCATCCAAATGTAAAATAAAAAATGAATCTATAAAACGGCATACTATATCATTCATTGTCTCACAAATGTATCTAGTGCATCGCATAGACCAAATGGCGTGACTAACCACTCATACAAACCTTGCCTATTTTTGAAGGTGGTCTTCTAGGTATCTTCTTCTTTGACTCGAACTTGGGACCATCCAAACCTTAAATCCAACTTGGTAAAGTATTTTGTTGTTGCAAATGATCTAGCAGATCATTTATCCTAGGCAGGGGTTACCTGTTCTTGAGCGTAGTTTTATTCAACACCATGTAATCAATACACATATGCCAAGTCCCATCCTTCTTTGGCACAATGATGATGGGTGACCCACATGGTGATGTATTCAATCGAATGACACCATGTTCCAATAGCTACTATAATTTTGCATTCACCCCACTCGCTTCTATAATATACTACCTATATAACCCAATGTTTGGTAATGGGGACTTTGGAAATAGTTGGATCTCATGCTCCACATCCCTTTACGGTTGTAACCCTTTAGGCTTATGGAACACATCACTATATGTTTGTAGCAACTCTTCCAGTTGTTTTTTTTGTTTCTTAGTGCACCCCTCCAGGTATGCCTTACCTCTTACTGACTCTTCTACAGACTGCTTTTCTCTTAAAAATAGTAATAACATACTTCTTACTAGAAATGATAAATTTCTTGGCTTAGTTAGCACTTAGCAATGAAATTCTTGATTTTCCTTTGTGCATGTTGATGACGAATGATTTTCCATCCTTGATGAGTCAGTATTGTTTGGATCTTTGCATGAATATTACACCTCACATATACATATAGGGACTTCCAAACACCACTCTACTCACATCAAGGGGAACCACATCTAGTTCTACTTCATCAATGAAATTAGCATTAACATCAAATCTAATTTTGCACTATTTTGTTACTTTTAACTATGCATTCTTATTTACCCATCCCAATGGATATGCACTTGGATGATCATGAAATTCCAATCCCAATTTGTTGACCATCTCTACTATGATGAGATTCACCTTGGATATTGAGTCAAACAAAGCATCAACCTTTGTTTTCTTGACTTGTATCTTTATGTGTAAGAGTTTGGTCATTTTTGACATCCCCTGCTTAATATTCCTTCATTGCAAATAAATTATAATTAATTAAAAGGTTGAGAGAAAGGGACATGGATTCCAGTTTCTTGAGGAGGGAGATTACTTGAGGAATGGGTTGTTTTAAATAAAATCTTGGTTGGCTGAGTGGTTTTAAATGGTTTAATGTGCAATAAATTTAACTGAAAAGAAGAGGTCAAGTCTAGGTGTCCTTTAAGCCCCAACAACAAGCAAGAAGAGGAAAAAATATCAAAAAGACAACATGGGTTGTGCTATCCAAGGCAGTTTGACTATGTGAAGCATTGGAAAGAGATATACGGTTAGTTTGTGGGAAAAATGAAAAACTGGTAGGCAAGAGTGAGAACGAGGAATTATTGTTTGTCTAGTGGAGAGGCAAAGAACTCACTCTCACACATACATACAATTAGCAGAGAAACAATCAAAAAATTACATGGGATCGAGGTTTGGAGAAGGTGAACCAGGGAAGGAATCCTCAAAGAGGCTTGTTAGGTGAGAAACATTAAAGAGATAAGTGGCTTTCCTAAAGATTGAAGACCCCATAGGAAGCTTGTGGATTGATGAACCATTGGCTAGGAGAGAAGCACCCAAGTACTTGGGGAGTTGATGAACCACTAGGTGTTGACAACACTGGTGCATGATTTCACTGAAGAATTACCCGATAAAAGTGGATTATATTCTCCTACAGTAACTTATCCACCAATGAACCTTCCTCAATGTGGACTCTCTTCTCCTAATTGCAAGCTAAAAACTCTCTGCACTATGGTATCCTATCATGGACGTGATTATGCCTAAAAATATTAAATGATAATGTGTGAAGTTGGTGGATGAAGGAAGTGTGGTTGTGTGGTATCATGTTTCAGATGTTCTACTGGATGAAATTCCTTAGAAGCACTCCATCTCAAGCACTGGAATTCAGCTCTGGGGTGACAACTACAAGTAACTCTGGTTGTACCTTGTCTATGCTTGGGTGGAGAGTTAGAGTCCCACTCTCAGTTTGCAATTGTTTGTTGCTTGCACTCGAATTTCTTTATCATGAAAGGAAGCTTTAGTGTACTTCTCCAATGTACACCCTTTGCATGTGTTTCTCTACTCTAGTGTACCGTTGAGAAGTCCTGTAGAAATTTGTTGCATGATATTCAAAGATTTGTGGTGAAAGTGACCCAATATTCTATGCCACAACTCACCGATGTCTCGACTCTACACCTTCTCTTATTTATTTCTCAAAGTAGTGCAGTCTTCTACATCGAATTTGTAGAGGTTCTTCACCCGAATCTCGATCTGCTTCACCTATGTTGAGGCTATGTGACGAAGGAAATTCTTTCCCTTGCTAAATATCACATTATAGCCATGGTCCTCCAACATGGAAACTGAAATCAAATTCTTCTTCAAACCTGAAACATACATGACATCTTTTAATGTGAGAGGATAAACAAAATCCCTCTTAAAGGTAACAATACCGATGTTGGTCGCACTATACCTCCCATCATCTCCCATCTCGATGTGCATCTAGAGGTCCTTCTCCTCCAAGTCACTGAAGAACTCTTTGTTGTAGGTCATATGGAATGAGGCTCCATTATCCAGGTACCACACACTACCCATCACCAATATCACCATGCAAGTGATGAGGGTGAAATCGAGTTTGAATTTTGAAGCAAGAGCTTCACCTTCCGATCCTCCTAAGAGCTTCTTACCGGTATTTTTTTGCAGACATTTTATGGCATAATGTCTTAGCTTGTGATAGTGAAAACATTTCATATTCGAAATGTCCTTCTTTCTACCTTGACTGGAATCTAATTTGGAATGGGATGACTTTCCCTTCCCTTTCTTCACCTTTCCAGCTAAGGCATAGTTCTCCTCATCATCATGCTTGGATGAGGATCCATCTATGGGGTTCCACCAAATCTCTTCTTGTACCAACTCGAACCATAATCGCTCCCACTCTGGTAACTTCTCCCTCCCATTAACTAAGTCCTTGTAGTTGTGCCAACTCCTGGGAAGTCCTAGATGTGCTAGGATCACCAGATCATATTCAAAAACTACAACGCCGACACTTCCAAGCTCATCCATATATTGGGTGAAGTTGGTGAAGTACTTCGGTATTGTGTCTCCCTTCTCCATCTTGATCTTTCTGAGATTTCCCTTCAGTGCCAGTTTCCTGTGATCATTATTGTTTTGAAATAGGTCTGTCAAGTCCTTCCACATTTCAAATGGAGTTTCCTTACCGTGAAGGTTCAAGGCAATATGATCTCGAACTCCTTCTAGGATAATTCTTCTCACATTTGCCACACACTTTCTCCACTCTGCTAGATCATGAGCATCAACTGGATTAGGAATATATTTGTCAATGAATTCCTTAAGCTCGTTGTCTCCCAACAATACCTCCATCTTGTCCTTCTAAGCAATATAGTTCGAACTCCCTCGAGAGAATATTCGAGTCTCAATTCGTAGAACGACATCCTGCTGGCTCTGAAGTATGATACTGCAAATTCGATTTCTCCTGCAAAAGACAAAATCGTATTCTCCTCTACTATAGTGATTTCAGCTCTAATATCATTTAGAAATTCCTTGTAGATTCAAACTACAGGTTGTAATATGCTAAAACAATTGACTTGAATCTACTCTACTCATCAGCAGAAACAATAAACAACCAATGAAATCATGATGCATAAAAGAGAAAGAATTCAATCACACATAACACAATAATTTTATGGGGAAAGCCACGCTAAAAAACCCCTGCTATTTGTATATTGCATTAATCGGAAAATATGAGAAGATTACAATGCTTTTCTTAAGCTCGAGCAACCTCTGCACTATCTCAATCTATATCACTGCTTCACAAACAAGCTCCAGCCAATACTTAGCCAAATTTGTTGCCTGCCAAGCTCCTATTTCCTTGCACATTTTCCTAGGGAATTAGCCCATATTTAATTAGGAAATTCCTCATCCATAACTATGCAATCCATAAAAGGGCTTCCTGTGATTGCATTCACCACCTATACAATTCAGATGATTATATAATTGATAGTACGTTATCCCTAAACTATAATCTCAACTGGGTCTTTCTCTGTTCTGACATGCATGAGCTAATTATGAGTGAATCTTCAGTTTACTGGTTGAGCAGTGTTGGTTACACCCCACTACTGGATATCCCACTAATTCCTCCATCAGTTGGAACTAGTTTAATTGAATTTAACTCAGTTAAACTGAATTAAATAATTACAACTCAAAAGAACTCAACCCAGGCCCCTAAAATTTAGGAACCACTCTACATGACTCTAGATAGACTCCCAACTCGAATTAACTGAGTCAACTAAGTCAAATTAACTTATTTAACTATTACAAGTTGCTATGAGAATGATAATTAAAATTTAATTCCTAATTTAATTCAAGGACAAAATTAAATTAGGATTTTCTTGTTGCATGTTTTCAACACAGGTATTGTAGTGGTTGGTGATCTGTGCGGATTACTGTCTCCTTTCCCATTAGATAGTGCTTCCACTTCTTCATAGCTTGCACTAGGGAATAAAGCTCTGTGTCATAGGTAGGGTAGTTAAGAACCACCCCATGAAAGAATTTAGAATGGTAGCATATGGGCCTTCCTCCCTACATCAAGATTGCTCCCATAACATACCCATTCACCTTTATTTCCATTTCGAAGGGATGTTGCAATTTAGTAATGTTAGGACTGGTGCTTGACTGATCTTCTTATTGAACTCCTCAAAGGCTCATTACTGACCCTTTTCCAACTGGAAACTCTTGCCACTTGCTATTATGCATGGAGTGGCTCTACTACTGCTGAAAATGAGGCTATGAATTTTGCTTAGGTACTATGTTGCCCAAATGGAACTCCTAACCTCAGAAACATTAGTAGGAACTCTCTAATTCATGATGGCCTCCATCTTAGCAGGATCTATCTTTAGCTCTCCTCAACCTATCACATACCCCAAATACACTAACGATTGTTGTGAAAACTCACACTTCCTAGGATTTGTTAGCAGCTAGTGCTTCTTTAATGTCTCCAGCACTTGTGTCAAATGTGAGATTTTATCTTCCTAGGTAGCATTGTATACCAATATATAATCCAAATAGAGAATAAAAAATTAATCTATAAAAGGGCACAATATACCATTAATTAGTCTCATAAACATAGCTAGTGCATTGCATAGGCCAAATGGCGTGACTAACCACTCATGCAACCCTTTCCTAGTTTTGAAGGTGGTCTTCTAGGTATCCTCTTCTCTAACTTGAACTTGGTGATATTCAAACTTTAAGCCCATCTTGGTGATGTATTTTGCTTGCTGCAACTGATCTAGCAAATAATCTATCCTAGGCAGGGGTTACTTGTTCTTGAGCGTAGTTTTATTCAACACCATGTAATCAATACACATCTGCCAAGTCCCATCCTTCTTTGGCACAATGATGATGGGTGACCCACATGGTGATGTATTCGGTCAAATGACACCCTGTTCAATTAGCTACTTCAATTGTTTCTTGACCTCACTTGCTTCTATAATAGATTTCGTATACAACCTAATGTTTGGCAATGGGGAGTCCGACAATAGCTAGATCTCATGATCCACTTCCCTTTTGAGTGGTAACCCTTTAGGCTTAGAGAACACATCACTATATGTTTGTAGCAACTCTTCCAGTTATGCCTTGCCTCTTACCGACTCTTCTACAGACTAATTTTCTCTTAAAAATAGTAAAACATACTTCTTTCTAGAAATGATCAATTTCTCGGCTTAGTTGGAACTTACCAGTGAAATTTTTTACTTGTCTTTGTGCATGTTTATGATGAACAATTTTCCATCTTTGATGAGTCGATATTGTTTGGATCTCAGCATGAATATTACACCTCACATATACATATAGGGACTTCCAAACACCACTATACACACATCACGGGGAACCAAATCTAATTATGCTTCATCAATAAAAGAAGCACTAATAGCAGATTTAATTTGGCATTGTTTTATTACTTTTAACTTTGTATCCCTATTTACCAATCCCAATGGATATGCACTTGGATGATCATGAAATTCCAATCCCAATTTGTTGACCAAATCTACTATGATGAGATTCACCTACGATGTTGAATCAAATAGAGAATAAATCTTTGTCTTCTTGACCTATATCTTTATGTGTAAGAGTTTGTTCCCCTGGTTAATATTCCTTCATTGAAAATAAATTGCAATTAATTAAAGGGGAGAGAAAGGGACACAAATTATAGTTGCTTGAGGAATGGGTTGTTTTAAATAACAATCCTGGTTGGATGAGTGGTTTTAAATCACTAAATGTGTAATAAATTTAAATGAAAATAAGAGGACGGTTCTAGGTGTCCTTTAAGCCCCAACAACAAGCAAAAGGAGGAAAAAATATTACAGACAACATGGGTTGTATTGTCTAGGGCAGTTTGACTTCATGAAGCATTGGAAAGAGATAGATGGTAAGTCTGTGGGTAGACATGAAAAACTGGTCGGTGAGAGGGAGAATGAGGAATTCACTGTTGTTTAGTGGAGAGGCAGAGAACTCTCTAACACATACACAAAATTAGCAAAGCATCGATAAAAAACTGACATGGGATTGAACTTTGGAGAATGTAAACCAAATGAGGAATCCTGAAAGAGGCTTGATGGGTGAGGAACATTAGAAAGACTGGTGTCTTGCCTAAAGGCTAAAGACCCTAGTAATGGAAGATTGTGGATTGATGAACCATTGGCTAAGAGAGAAGTATCCAGGTACTTAGGGAGATGATTAACCACCAAGTGTTGACAACACTAGTGCATGCTCTCACTAAAGAATTTGTTGACACCTAATCATCAGGATTGGGTGAATAGGTGTAACTGATGTAAATAAATAATAAGAAATATGAATAGTCACCGGGAGATGAGTGAACAATCTCTCCCTCATGTATATAATAAAGACCAGCCTAAATGAATACGAATAAGTTGTTTTCGAGGAGTTACTTCCTGGTCTGACATGGTATCAGAGCCAGCTCGCAAAATTAGGTTTTGTGTAACTCCTGGTGTCAGTTTTTGCCTATTTTACAGAATTCACACCTGCCCACCTGACCAAATTTAGTTTCCCATATATATGTTGCCCCTTGCTCTAATGCGCAACTAGCTCTCATATAATCTATGGTAGGTTTCAGAGCCTGCTCCATCTGCTCCACCTGCTATTCACCATTATTCTCGCTGCTCCTTGTACTGTGTTGAAACGCTATCAATGAATTTCATAAACATCTGAACGTTGCTCCCTCCATACGCTGCTCTCTCCACGTTTTTGTTATTGTTTTTTGCTTGTGTCTTCCTTCCCTTTTTAAATTAACAATTGAGATTTTGTATTTTGTTCCTACTTAGTGGCTCACAAGAGTCACCAAGTGTCACGATGCTTCTCTCTCCTTTGAGAATAGTTTGCCTGGTTCTCTTGATGGAGAATTGATTTTGGAAATTCCTCACCAGAGGTAGCGACGTTCACAAATGGTGTTGATTGCACAGTGAGAAGTGGACTCTTGCTGGTTTTGATAGAGTTCATGGGAGATCGATAGAGGCTCTCACTTTACGCAGTTATTGCTATGCGACATTGTGAGCCTGCGCAAAATGTACATGAGGATCTGCAAGAGACAAGATGTTCTTTCAAACTACTACCAGCATTCCATTAACTGAACTGAGACCTCCATTCCATTATGTTATGCATTCGCTTATCCAAGAAAAAGGGCTATTATATAGTAGCGCGTTCACACAAGTCCGCTTGCCTGTCTAACATGGTTTCTATCTGGTTTTGCTGAAGATGTATCGACTGTCACCGAAGTTGTCTTTCATCGACATTTCAAAATGGAAGGGGTTGGTGCTGGTGGCACCCAAGAAAAGATTTTGTACGTGGATTCCCAAGGTTGATCTATTTTTCTAAATTCCTCACAAGCCAAAGGAACAGTCTAATCGAGGTGACTAATTTGTTGGTTCTTTCATTGGTCAAAATTCTTTAATTCTTTAACACAGTGTGATGCTTCTCGACCTTTAATTGAAGAGTGTGATGTGTGGGAACATCGTGAGAGTGCATTGAATGTTATATGAAGCAAGGATATCATGGCATAAATGGTGTGTTTGATTGGTATGTTCACCTACTGTTGTGCATTAAAAAAAACAAAAAATGTTTTGAAAGTCCATAGTTACACTATTCATGCATTGGTGTAATGTCATGTAATGACTATGCGTGAGACCATGTGCACAATAGTACTATGTTTCAATATAGTTTGAATACTCTAATTTTTTCATTATAGTACTATATTTCAATATAGTATTGTCATACCAATGCCCCTTTGAATTGTAATTTTTTAAAATTACCACTAGAAGTACGATTTTACTATATATTGCCAGAAGTATTTTTCTATCAATAGAAGTATTTTTTACAGTACACAAATTTTTGCCAGAAGAAGTATTTTTTTACAGTATGCATTCAATCATATCTATTGTGGGAATAGTTCTTACTGGCAAGGAGAACTATCCTGAGTGGTCCCAGATGATAAAACACACCCTCATTTTCAATGAGTTATGGAAAGGACTGTGTATTGGAGACAGAGACAAATAGCCAGAACAGGCTACCTCAGACAAAGAGTTCGCCATTTGGGAAAATTAGAACAACAAAGCCTATGCATTAATTGCAGCATCTGTAAGTGAAGAGGTGAGTCGCCATATTTCACCATTTTCAACTGCTTTCGAAGCCTTACAAAAGCTGAAAGAACTCTATGACTCACATTGACTCATGATTAAACTCTTCACTCTTGAATTGCAAAATAATGATCCTCTTGCTCTTGCATCCGAGGTAAAATCTCTAATGCATGATATCAAAGCCGCTAAGGTTGAATTGGATATTCCTCTTATCGCTTTTCTCAAGGCACTTTATCCTACTTACTCCAATTATCTTGAGTCATTGCAAGCAAATGGAAATCTCAAAGATATTACCTTTAACTCTCTTGTGAAAAAATTTGTTGAAAGAGAAAGCTTTTGGAAAGAAGACAACCCCTGAATCTTCTGAAGAGGCTATGTGCCTTGCTCATAAAGAAAAGAATCTTGCTCAAGATTCTTCCAGAGGAATAGGTGGTAGAAGAGGAAGAGGAAGATATTTTAGAGGCGGGGGGGCAGACACTCTCAAGGATAAAAGGCAGATTTGCATTGCATACGTTGCAAAAGAAATGTATCACATGATGCCTCTACTTGCAGGTTACCTTGTGACAAAATTGAGCAGCAAAGAAACCAACAGAAAGGTAAAACTAATGACACAGATAAAGGTAAAGCACCTGAATCTGCTCATTATGTTGTGGCACAATGTAATATCAGTGTAAATGAAGATTTATTTAATGCTTCACTTGCTTCTTGGAAAAATGATTGGTTGCTTGATTCAGGAGCAACTTGCCACATGACTCATAGAAAAGATTTTTTTGAAGAATTTACTGACAATGTTGATGGAGCAGTATACTTTGCAGACCAATCAAAAATCAAGCCATCGGGGCTTGGCACAATCAAGCTTAAATTGCCTCGTCTTCCAGACTTCCTTCTGCATTATGTTCTATATCTCCCACAACTGAAGAGAAACTTGTTGTCCTTGGTCCACATTCGCCAGCAAGGTCACTCCATTCATATGTTTGATGGCAAGCTTGAGGTGAGAAAAGCATCTGACCACTCACTTGTCATGAGGGGAATAGAAGAAGAAATGCTTCTCAAGCTGCAAGGTACCTCTGCTTGTGCACAACATATCTCATACAATTCTCATTATGAAGAAGGTACACTTTCATCAAGTTTATTATGGTATGCTAGATTTGTACATTTGAACTATGATAGCCTCCGCTTGTTGAAGAAAAATGGTGTTGTTGGTTTGCCTACAATTCCTAGGAAACTTAAGCAATGTGATGCTTGCATTCTAGGAAAGCATAGCAAACAGTCATTTCATGATTCACATTCAAGAGCACACAGAAAACTTGAACTCATTCATTCAGATTTATGTGGTCCAGTGCCTATTCCTTCTGCAAATGGAAATAAATATATGATGACATTTATTGATGACTACACCAGAATGTGTTGGGTTTATTTATTGAAGAACAAATCTGATGAATTTCAAACATTCAAGAACTTTCATACATGGATTGAAAATGATGCTAATCTCATATTGGCTCTATTCGCACTGATAATGGAAAAGAATATACTTCAAATGAATTTGAAAACTATCTTCGCCAACATGGGATCAAACATCAAACAATTGCGCCTTATAATCCCCAACAGAAAGGTGTAGCTGAAAGAATGAATAGGACAATCTCAAATATCGTGTGCTCCATGATGTTTTTCAAAAATGTAAAGTTGATGTTTTGGGTTGATGCAGTTCTATGTGCTATATATATAAAGAATAGATGTCCATGTAATGCTATTAGAAACAAGACTCCATATGAAATGTGGTATGGGTACGTTCCTTCAGTAAAGCATCTCAGGGTCTTTGGTTCCACCTGTTATGCCTTGACACCAAAGGTGCATAGAAACAAACTTGGTGCAAGAAATCATAAGTGTATCTTCCTGGGGTATTCAAACACCTCCAAAGCATACTGTCTCTATGATGAAGTCAATAAAAAGTTTGTTTTATCTAGAGATGTAATCTTTCTTGAATCATCCAAAACTGACAATGTTGTTGAGCGACAACTTGATCGCTTGGATAGATTCGCAAATGCAAAATCATTTCAAGAATTTGAT